>AP028437.1:8756351-9015319 GCA_036509395.1 Antheraea yamamai | reverse complement strand
ATACACTATTTATCATAACATCATGAACCCTTAAGAGCGGGTCAATTACTAAACAAAATATAAGTCAGAGAGGTATACTCTTAGGTATTTAGTATATAAGTAAAAATGATGTAAATAGAGCGGACAGGTCGTCTGGCGAGGCACGAGATACCGCGACACGAGGACCAGTTGAACACACGCCTGATACAGACCGAAAATTACCGAGAACGTCCGAACTGTAAATGCTTATGCCAGGCAGGTATTGTCGCACGACTATATCGTTTGATCGGTTCTCTGGACGTGCCGATGTGCCTTATTTGGAATTTCTTCAAACTATTTAACTGCGATGCCATGACAGTGGCTCATATTTAAAAATTCAATGCTCCGTAAACCTACGTTCCTTTTTCTTTCGAACTGACTACGCTATTGGCCGAGCAAGGCCTTAACAGCTTCACCGGACTACTATCACATTCCACCTATATAGCTATACATATATTAAACAATTTTGTAGAAAAGGAAGTAAGCGGGAAAAAACTGACATCTAAGAACTTAAAAAAGGAGCAGAGGAAAAGATAGGAGAATTATAAAGATAAATGATATTAAATAAACTGTACAGATTATAAAATTAACATACGTGACAGCGATAGGCGCACTGATACTCTTCTTGTCTATGGTGTTGTTGGCGGTCGCGTTGTTTGCGATGACGGTGACAGGCGGCGGTTCCGTGTGGTTGTTGGTTTTGTTCGATTTGTTGTTCGTTATCGGCGGCAGCTCCTGTACCATACCAGTTAGTATAGAACATCACGTACGTACACATTCTGCCGAGACAGTTGTACGACGCGTTGTATATAGACTCTATAGAGATACCTTTGAAGTTATCGATGATATCGATATTCGGAAATCACTAACGATTATACTCGGTTATTACTTTTGATGAAAATTTTAATCGTGAGCATTATTTTCAACAAAAAAATCGATGTGAATTTAATTTTAGAATGAATAATATATACTTAACTATTATATCAATATGTCCTAAATATTTGGTTATTCTTCGATAATTCATATCGATGACATTATATATATTTGACGATTAAATAATATAGATATTCCTTTTAATAATAATATTTAAAATCTTGGATGTGAGTTAACTATTAAAACATGCCAAAATGCTTTTAAACGAAGCAACATCCATCATGCAACATATAGAAAAAAAATTACATATAAATAAAATCGAAAAAATTGCTCTTAACAGTAGTAAGATCGAAATGAGAATGACCAAGACACCATAAAACTATATCTACTGAGGAACCCGTCGTAAAACATGCTGTAGGTATTATTAAACCTTTGAACCGATTAAAAAGAATAACCTCATTCTCATTTAAATCCCAGAACATCAGCCCAAGTACAGTTTGTAACTAAAAACTTAATAAAAAAATCTAAATACGTCTTTCTAACGCTGGTATCACCAAAATGCCTATTTAAAAGTGAAACAGAGAGGAAAAAATAAACCAGCCATAAAGTTATATAATAACGTACTAGAAGTGTTTGATTGAATTACAAAATGTGTTCAGGCTCTCTCGGATAAGTATGTTTGTGCATCACTGACGTCGCGTAAGCATGCGCGAGGATCGCTCTACTCTATGATTGTGCGTACATCAAATACATTTCCGGGTTCGATATAAAACAATAACTATAAAGTTAATAGACGAATTGTTGCATAAAGCAACCAGCGTGATTAGGTTAGCGTCTTAAACTTCTTACCAAAATTATTCTTGTCGACCAAACTTTAAAAAGATTAGAAATCAAATTTTGTATTTTTTTTTGCACTATATATTTCAATTGTTTATAGTTCGATGGTCAATGCACTTTACTGAATGAACAGCACTTTATTTGAAAAACGTTCGGCGTATCTATAACTGACGTGTGTCTACTATTACGTATACTAGCAGAGATCCGCCCGCTTTGTTGGGCAATAAATAAATGGCAAAGGGTTAATACAATTCAAAAATAAATACCATAGAATAATGTACGAACAATTTAGCATTGAATGGTCGTAGTCCTATGCCGATACGAACTGTATTTTCTTTATATCTTGAATATATAAAAGACAGTGTCATGGTGTTTATCTACGATGAACTCCGAAACTACTCAACCGATCTTCATGAGAGTTGGCATTTATGTATAATTTAGTCCAACTTGAGAGATAGGATAATTTATGTTTCGATTAGTGGCCTCAATATTTCTTAATTACAAAAATAAATAATTGTCAATGTTGATTATTGTTATTAATTATAAGTTTCATCAGTGTGGAACAGATGACGGTTTACATCAGTTTGTTGACAGAAAACAGTAGGACTAACTATTATAGATATCCATAGATGGTCCTACGCAAAGACTTTATCAGAATTTTAATTCAAC
Organism: Antheraea yamamai; assembly: GCA_036509395.1. Lineage (NCBI taxonomy): Eukaryota > Metazoa > Arthropoda > Insecta > Lepidoptera > Saturniidae > Antheraea > Antheraea yamamai. Next base: position 9,012,922 of record AP028437.1, on the reverse strand, counting down.
ATGTGTTACAGTTACTACAAGTTTTTGTCAACAAACTTATTTAAAGCGCCATCTGTTCGAGACTGATGAAACTTACAACTAATAACAATAAGCAACATTGACAATCCTTTAATTTTTATTTAAAAAATATTGAGCTCATTAAACGCAATATAGATTACCTATCTCTTAAGTTGGACCAAATTATACATAAATACCAATTTTCATACAGATCGGTTGAGTAGTTCCAGAGTTAATCGTGGACAAATATAATGACACTGTATTTTTATACCTATATATATGATATTATAAAAAAACAGTGCCTCAATAGCCACAGAAATGCGTGGCCGGGTTAGCTAATATTTATATATGGACATATAGACTATAATAGTACAGGGTCGTGATGCTTAGGCGACGTCAACTTCAACATAAAGTGTATAACAAACGTACATCCTCGCTGACTGGCCGCTGGTTGAGCAGTGTGATCGGTCCGGTGGGCAGGCTCTCCTTCGATTTGCCCTTCGCGATGTCTCGGAACTCCTCGGTGTACTCCTGAGTCACCGACACACCCAGTCACAAGCGGTCACGGCGATCGTACAACGATACGTCGGGACTATTTATTTTATTACTTATTAACAGACTTCAAAAAAGAGGTATTCAATTCTATTGTATTTCTGAAGGGAAACTAGTTTTAGGACGGTGTGAATTGGATTTTATAAAACTAAAATGAGATAGCTATAAATGTATATATATGTTTAAGGCTGTGAGAGAATGAGAATGTACATTCTTAATGTACTCGAAATATATACAAAAAGTGGAGAGACAGAGAGAGAGAGAGAGAAAAACGTTGCAATCTATAGAACACCTAAAACTAGAGTTTACCAGATCCATAGTATATTCATCTCATTTCTCTTAAAAATTAATCAGAATACTAAGTTTAACTTCTAGCGCCTTCTTCTACTCGATTTTTTTTAATGTTTGGACGAAGGCGTGACTTATAAACCGATATGGAAAATTCTTTTGTATTGCAAATGGAATATTGTCAAGGGAGTTCCATTTCCTTAACATTGGATCTTGGATTTCGAAGATATACCAGGATTACTCCTCATAATCAGAAAGAAAATATATAGTGATTAAAATATAAATAGGTTTATGAGAATCTCAGGCTAGATAGATCACTAACTATGGTCAAAGATATTCTGTTGCATTTTTACATTATTTTTTTTGAAGTCAGTTTTATTCTAATTAAAAACGTTTTAATTTTATGATCTCGAATAGTATTAAAATTAATTATTATGTACAATGTGTCCCAACGTCTCGCTGTATCAAGGCAAACTCAAAATACTCAATGTAAAAATTATAAAAAAAAAAAAAGAAATAAATAAACACATCCAAATCAAAGCTAGTGAACGTTAATAGTGGAATCATTATAAAGCGAGCTGCTACTGCGTTTGGAGAGGAAAATAGAGATATCTAGGAAGTACTTAGAAACATGCGATTAAGTAATAATTAGAGAGTAATAACGTTTATTTCAGTTGACTGAATTCACGAATTATATTTCACAGAATTTATAAATTATATAAATATTATATTATTAATAACTCTATTTATATTATACCGTATTTATACATTTATATTACACACATATACATCTTTGTTCAAATTACACAATGTTGTGTTTTTATATCCAATAATTAAGCTGAATTATTGCTTTCGCTGCATTTTTAACCATCTACCCGCTTCGGTGCGGATGAGTGATCGTGAGGTGTGCACCACATATGGACGGTGCAGTGATTTTTTTGTTTTTTGCTAATGATCATATAAATTTATCTCGCCATTCGTCAATAGTGTAGGTTCTTTTTTCGACAACATTTAATCCCATATTTTATACAGAGTCATAAATGAATCACTGTGCTCTTCCTTCTTTAGATTTAACCAAACCCTTTGAATATTGCCTACTTACCTCGTCGAACAAGCCTCGAGTTATCTGTCGACAATTCACAGCAACAAGATCGTAGATTCTTCTCTTATATCCTTGTTTCTAAAATAGCTATCACCAAAATTCGTATAATCACAGTGCTGTGAGCGTTTCCTTTGCCAATCCATTTATTTGAATAAGTGTACGGTCAGAGTGGACGCTTAAATCAAGCGTCGAGCGGGGCGTCGCATGCGTTGTTCATGTCAAACAGATGGATTAATACGTAGGTGTCCCGAGTGACGGCGAGCGGCGCGCCCGCAAGTTCAAGTATGGCAACCGCGACACGAGCGTGTGCGTCATGTCAGTCGAAGAAATCATTTCGATGGTACAAAGTAAACCAGAAATAACGGTTGTCTTCCCATTGTTTATATAAAAATAGAGAATAAATATCGTACAACGCAGACGCCATGATGAGTACGTGACTGATTCACACGAACGCTGAGCGAGTACTAAGGCCACTCAGTGAACGCGCTCTCGACCGCTCCACGCCCCGCCGAACGCATATATACACTCGGGCCGTACACGAACAGTGATGAAATGTGTACGGGCGGGAACCTACACCGGTGACGGTCGCGGCGTACCATTAGCGGGTTCGTATAGAAGCGACTGGTCCCGCAGTAGTCGGAGGTGGTGTCCGAGGGCGCGACGCGGCTCGATCTCTCATCCGTACGGAAGCAGAGCGCGGGCAGCGTCATAGTGACGTAACGTGCGGCGCGCGACCAGAGCCGCGGCGCGGACGGCGCTCGGCGAGCGGTCGCGAGGAGGCGCGCGATCGCGGCCGACGCGTTCCGCAAGTATTTGTTTATCGTTTCGTTCGGTTGATCCGGTTCGTCCTTTTTGTATAATTACTCATGTAAAATATCCGATATCCTTCGGTTTTTTTTATACTCTGTACTCCCTTACAAATAAAGTGTATAAGAACATTTAAACGTAACGTAGGCACAAAGTTATATATACCGCATTGAGTATATATATGCCATCGATTTGTCATCAAAATTAAAAAAATCGATCATGATTCATTTCTAATTTAAGATCTTAATAGTAATTCAATTTTTTTTTTCGCTTTATGTGAAGTCGCAAAACAATTTTTATTCAATTTTCATACCTTTCAATAATATGAATTTGGAAAATAAACATTTATAAACATTATGTTCTTAAAGAGAAACTCTTATAGAGACAATTCAAGAAAGATAAATCAAAGATTGATCTAAAGCTTCCTGCAGTTATGTCATATTTTTAATTTTACATAATTATGTATTTTTTTTATATAACATATATAAACACGGTAACATTAATGAACAGATATTGCATAAAAATTATGTGTCATAATCAAATATTATGTAACAAATATTGAAGATAAAGTTATTATCAAACGTTAAAGCTAACAGAGATAGTTGACGTAAGAGTAATAAGAATATTTTAACCACTGCACAAGCGTCCATACTCTATTAGATAAGTTCATAACCTTAGAATAGAGAGAAAATTATTATTCTACTAATACTGATTCATGCCCTGATATTAACAAAAAAATAGTTGTGGACTTTATCAATCAAGATTGTTTTCAAATTCGGGTCGCGTGATCGTTTTACCTTCCAAGATCTCAAAGTTAAATCTATTCTCGGAGGTTGATTCCTTATAATAATAATAAATCTGCAATCATTCCCATTTGTTAGGAAATATTACAGAAACTGGTCATTGAACTACATTACTAAAACATACAAGTAAATAGAAGAGATAATGAAAATACTAACAAAAATATAGGTATAATTTTAAATATACAAAATAAAATATAAATTTACATTCACTTTTCGTATTCTATGTAATTATTTATGATTTTGATAAAAGAGGTAACATAAAACATTTTTTAACTTTAATATAAACTACGTGTGTAACAGTGTATACGAGTTTCACCTAAACGTAACAGATAACTGTACATAATCACTCTCAAGACCTAAGAAGACTCGCATTAAGTATGTATATATGCACGTATATAGCATTCAAAGAGTTAATATAATTAATTTAATAAGATTTACAGCATACATAATTATTGTATAGGAGACGTAGTATGTCAACTTTTGCTTTACTTGTATTAGGTACCTCTATCTATATATACGCGTTTCTTTTTCAAATTATTTAACAACGACGTCAATTCTTTACGTATATATATATATATAAATATGACACGTAAATATATATATGTGAATATAATTCTTAAGAATGTATATCGAACTTTAAAATATATATTGTATTCTATAATAAATCACTTATTTTTCAAAATACTAGACACAATTTTTTAGTGACATTAGATTTAAGTTGCCATACTATATCTCCGTAAACTAGAGTTATATAAAGCGTGGCTTGCGGACGTCGCTTCAGGCTACATAAGCGCGGAAGCAATAAGCACGTTACCTCGAATTGCGGCCAAGCCATGGCCATATTGACTCCGTGGTTGTTGGCCCACCATTTTAAGTCCTTCTGGTGGTCGGCATTGTTTATCGTGTGGTGAAACTCTTCATATATTTGCGGTAATCTGGAATATTACAGTTAGTTTGTGTTATTTTTAACAAACTTCAAAAAGGAGAACATTCTCAACTCGGTTGTATATTTTTTTTAGACGTTTGTTACCGATAAACCAATTTGATGAATTTATTTTGAAGTCTGTTTCACTATTTTTTTTTAGATTTTCAATTATAACATAACCTATGAAATGATATCATATTAAAAGTAACAATAAGGGATAGTTATTTAAGCGAAAGGAACTTCGTTACATGAAAAAAATTACCCCACCTTCACACTCACAGGATTAAACAGAACCAAAAAAATGTAATAAAATCTTTTCTGTCGTACCATCTTTGTTGGTTATAATATCTGTAAGGTACATACAGTAAGGTCCTGTACCATCTACATTTTGTAAATACCTTTGTCATTATATGGAGGAGAATGCCTCGTTATACAATTACACTTATATCATTTCATTAAATAGTATAAAACAAAGTCCCCTACCGCGTCTGTCTGTCTGTCTGTTCGCGATAAACTCAAAAACTACTGAACGGATCTTTATGCGGTTTTCACCAGTGGATAAAGTGATTCACGAGGAACGTTTTGGTATATAATTTGTCCAGGAGTTTTTTTATAATCAGGGCGGGACAACGTCTGCTGGACCCGCTAGTAATGTATAAACTACAATTATATAATGTAAATTATTTGATATACATTGTTACCTATACATAATTATATTAACTCGTATTATTATGAAATTCCATCAAAGCACGAGATAGGTGCAACTGTCAAACTGTCATTGGATGTCTCATATCATCGTTGACCTGCTGATGGCTTAATTGATAATGTTTTCGAACACCGTGTCAATTGACGTAGCTTTCGGTGAAGAAAAACATCATTATGAAGGCACAGCACGGTGCTAGGGTTCTTTCTAAGCCCCACTAGAAGGCTACCTTCAAGTTAAAAATCTTTTGGCAAGGTTCCGTTGATGTGTTCCGGTACTTGCACCTGTGAAGGGGACTACACCTTCTACGTTTAGCGTATTTACCAACTTAGACCACGTGCCGTCATATAACTTCAGATGAAACCTTTGATATCACTCTTTCCAATGCAGAGTATTTCAAATCGTATGCAGTATAATGTCAGTACTCACGTTGGTTCTTGACTTATATTCAGGCACTTGTGGAAGCTGAACAGGACGTCCTTGAAAAACTTCAACCGTTGCGCTTCCATTTGCTGGCATCTATAACATTTTATACGGTATGTTAAAATCAAATCGCAAAGTGGTACGCCTGGTTACCAAACTTTTTTTTGGTCTGACCATATTTGGCTCATATAATTAATTAAATAATAGGTATTTACCTATGAAATTGCCGTTCTGCAGTACTGGCCATTTCAAATCAAAATAATTTTTGTTTGGCTAAGAATTCTAATTTCAAATTAATTTTATTTTAAAAACATGGAATTCTTTTTCCAAAAGTAGTCATTTGTTTATTGATTAGTGTTACATTTTCATCGCATTTCAATCTTTTTTGTCATCATGGATACGTTAAAAATTCGAGTAATTATGGAATATGAGTACCGTCGTGGCAGCAACGCGGCACAAGCGGCACGCAACATCAACGACGTTTACGGAGTTAACACTACAAACCAACGCACCACCTGTTATTGGTGTGCTCGCTTCCGTTCTGGGAATTTCGACCTGAAAAATAAACCTCGCGGTCGTCCGAAGACTTTGGTCGACAATGACGAATTAAAGGCGATTGTGGAAGCTGATGATACACAATCTACGGCCGAATTAGCAGCAGCTTTCAACGTTAGCGTCAAAACAATATTGGTCCATTTGCGTCAAATTGGCAAGGTAAAAAAGCTTGACAAATGGGTGCCCCACGAACTCAATGATCGCCAGCGCGAAGTACGCGTCGAGACGTGTCTTGCACTGCTCAACAGACACACAAATGAAGGAATTTTGAACCGCATTGTTACCTGCGATGAAAAATGGATTCTGTTTGATAACCGCAAGCGCTCAGCAAGTTGGTTGGATCCTGGTTCAGCACCTAAACAATGCCCTAAACGAAAACTTACCCCTAGAAAAGTGATGGTCACTGTTTGGTGGTCTAGCGCCGGTGTGGTTCATCACAGCATCTTACCAAACGGGGTGAGCATTACTGCAGATGTGTACTGTGAAGAACTGAACACAATGATGGAGAAGCTGGCACATCTCCAACCAGCATTGGTCAATCGCTCGTCTCCGCTGCTCCTGCACGACAACGCGCGACCTCATACTGCACAGCAGACGGTCTCCAATTTGCAAGAACTGGGGCTGGAAGTTCTCCGTCATCAGCCCTACTCATCAGACCTTGCGCCTACAGACTACTACTTTTTCCAGAATTTGGATAACTCCTTGGCGGGAAAAAAATTCAATACCCGAGAGGCAGTACAAAATGCCTTTGAAGAATTTGTTGCCCCCCGTCCAGCTGATTTCTTTAAGAAGGGCATCAATAAACTGCTACTGCGTTGGCAAAGATGCATTGATTGCATGAGTGATTACTTCAATTAATACAAATAAAAAATACATGAAAAAAAGTTCGTTTAAATTTTTTCATACAAAATGGCAATTTCATAGGTAAAGATCTAATATAAAAATGTTTCAAATATCTCAAGTAAAGTTTGAATTACGTTCAAACTGATTTTATAATATTTTAACGCTGCAAACATAATTTACTTTTTCAGACTGTTTTAAGTTGTATTTAGGATAAATATGTAATTCATTCATTCCTAAAATGAAGGTAAAAATGAATATACTTTAAAAAGAAAGAAAGAAATCAAAATAGAAAGAATTAATTATGAAAGAGAAAAATTACATATCAGTTTTTTTTAATAATAACATTCTTCTAACCAGTTTTAATTATAACAAATAGATTATGATTTCAGCTCAGTTTCGTAGTGTTATTCATATTCATATTACGTAATTTAATAAGCTACTTTTAAGATTAAATTAATTTAACGTTCTAAACATTATTTCATTTAAAATGTTTTCTCTTTTTGGTCTTTTTTTATCCACTTAGACAAGTGTTTTTTATAAAAATAACACATAACAACTACCTGTTTTACAATAAAAATTTGTTTTATACATCACTGAAATTCTTTGCTAAATATCTTTATATTTAGTTTTTTTTTGTACCAAAAATTAAATTTTCGATTGACGATTACTTACTTAATTGTATATTCCTAAAACCAACAATGTACATTCCATTGAAATTATTACCAACTCCGGCATGATGGGAAATGCAAATTGAAATAAACGAAGTGAGAAAAACATTATAAGAATGATATATAAGTATGTATCACCTGTCGAAAACTCCACTCATATCTTCTATATACCGAGGGTTGTATGCGGTGATCTCCGCCAGCGACGATTGATACTTCTCTCTGTTCTTCGAGACTTCCTCGCGACATTTGGCAACGCGTTCAGCCATCTTCTTCACCTAAAATGACAATCTTATATGAAACGTTAAATTTTGATTTATCCTTCGAAATCAACTAGAACATGAATAGATATTTTTCAAACGTAAATAAGTTTGTATAATTTACAAATGGTCCGATATGCAAATCGTATATCTGTAGTTTATTTTTTTAAAAGTACTTTCACCAACTATTTACTACTTTTGTCCAAATAGCTTTGAACCTGCCCGAATGAAAAAGAAGTAGTCATTTCATGGCATCGATATACCAAAACCAAAGACGCACATTTAACGTCTCACAGCCGGCACACAAAAATGAGTGCATAATTTTGGATTATGTAGTCATTTCAAATAGTCTCGCATCGCTTGCGTCCTTGTAAAAACAACTTTAAATCATTTAGGTAAGGTTGAATTTGCAAAATCATAAGTTTATGGCATAACTATAATCACGTATATATATTGGGGAAATTTTGCTACCGGTTTTGAGCGCTACTTTTATTTGAGACCGTGTGTCTTGGGTATTTATATGTCAATGTTGCATGATCATTTTTTTCGAATTTTGTGCGAAAGACCTATAGAAAGCCCAGTTTCAAGAATTGACAACCCTAGACGCAAAAGTATGAGGAGACCCGACCTCAAATACTGGGAAAAGGGATGGACAAAAAAAAGCACTATTATGTTACTAATTCTATAGCAATAATCAATAATTTATATACAATCAGAAATTATGAACCCTGTAAATTAAAAAAATATATAATCTCGATTCACCGTATGCTTAAATGATAAGAAGTGACCATAGGTATGTACGTTGAATATGAAAAATTACTATTTTTTCTATAATACAATAAACCGATTTTATTGAAGACCAATATCACGAAACACAATTATTATACATATGGCGCATGATACATACTATGGATAACAGAATGTTTTTTTTTTAAATGGGTAAAAATGCCAAGTACAATGTAGCTCAACTTTGTAATCTAACTATATGACTCACGTACATAGATTTTCCAACGGTAAAAATGGCAGAAATCAGCACGTAAATAATAAATGAAAACCCTATGGCTATTTGCTAGTAACAAATAAGTAATATAAAACAAATTAATTGTTTTCTAGGAATTCGTTCCCAGAAATAGAACATATTGCTAAGCCTACGCTTTTGTTTTATATCGCATTGCGTAGGTGCTCATATTTTTCAAAGAATATGTGATATGACGGCGGATATTCTAAGAAATAAAAAAAATATCACAAAGAAATATATATTAAGGGATGTCACTGGACAAGAAATGCGACTTTCTTTTTTTGTTCTATCATAGAATCTGTTAATAAACACAACAATTACATCAAACATGATGTAATAATATAGTGCAGATTCAAGTAAAATAAGAGATAATAAAAATCGGTCAAGCGTGAGTCGTGCTCTAAATTTCGTGATTCTAAATTTAATAAAAGAAAACACAATTTTGTTGGTAAATACGTGAAACAGCAAGGAATAAAGCATATTACAATGAAAATAATAATAAACTTAAGCGACGCACATAAACTAAATTTTACTCTCTATTACTTGTTAAAGTTACTGATGATTACATATTTTAGCACATATCATAGTTACTAATTGGCATAATTGCGGGGGTAAAGGAGAGAGGCGGTAAAACTCATCACGTAAACTTATTATAGAGGACGCTACTGCAATAGGGAGCGGGAGGAGGGTGGGTAAGCGTCGCAAATTGCCACATCCGCCGGCGTCAAGCTGTCTACAGACCAAATTTAATAGGCGGGTTTATCACGCGGAACAAATAGTAGAGAAAAAATGTATATAGAATATTTAAAAAAATCTGTTTACGTGGTCTCGACTAAAAAACATGTACATGGCATCATCGCTATCTCTACATATTATAAAACAAAGTCCTCTGACACGTCTGTCTGTTCGCGATAAGCTTGAAAACGGTTGCACAGATTTTGATGCATTTTTCATCAGTGGATAAGGTGATTCATGAGGAAGGTTTAAGGTTTATCTTTTACCATGTTTTTTTTATTATTAGGGCGGGACAATGCCCTTCGGACCCACTAGTTTTTAAATAAAATAAGATACCAATATTCAAATTGAAATGTCATCTCGAAATCGTATACTATCTGTAATAAGTTCATGTTCCGCACAGAAACAGTAGGAAAAACGTTTTACAATCCTGAGACTAATCTATAAAGTTTCACACATGTTATATGATCAGATAGCCTTAACAGTTTCACATGTTAATTACGTTCATTTAATTAAATATCTACTAGCATTACAACTTAACATGATATAGCAAAACTTGTACTAAACATAAACTTACCAATAAAACCCTCTCCAGATAAAATAAAAAAAAAACATAAAAACTTTCATATAATATATGTGATACTGATGACATTAATATCTAGGTTTGTTCCCGCCAATGACTATGGATGATCAGAAGTAGTGATTCGCAATAAAAGCCAAGAACTACAACAGTCTAATTCAGTATATACGAATATGTAACAGTTTTTTTTTTCTGTCTGACTACGCTATTGACCTAGCAAGGTCTTAACAGCTTCACCGGACTACTATATAAGACACTCAGCCGATTTTATTTGACAACTAGCTCAAGGAATATGTAACAGGTATGTTATATACCTATACGATACCATATTTGAGCATGAATAGTACGATAAATATGACGTTATAAAAGATGAACATCCTCATCATTATTCTTGATTTGATTGACCATCTAGAATGTCCGTAGAGTATTGACAATAGAAGCAAAAATATCCTTACTCTTTATACGCCTTCTTTACCCTACTGCGAATATTACATTTGGCTCCATACTGCAGAAAGTAACTACGGTGATTCTATTCTAGTTAGGTTAATTTTTACATAATAGTTAGTCTAATTTATTGAGAAGTCGAATAAATGGTCGTCCGCATAACACAGCAAAGTATAATAGTTGTAATCAAGAAATCTCAAGTAATAAAAATCTGTAATAACTACTTTTCCTTTCAATTTTCTCGATTGACGTGAATAAGGTATATTGAACATAAATGTGTATATAAAGTGTGGGTACAGTAACTTGCTCCGAACTCCGCGTCGAGTGACAGTCTTGAAGTGTTATCCATCACACGTAGTGCTAACTCAGCCAACTATCTCAGGGCTGGTGTATCTCTACTATCTAAAATTCATACAAATTAAACATTGCTCTTAAAAGAGATAGTTATCAGTCGACGTTTTATTTAGATTATAGAATATTAAGCCAATTTAAGATTACCATGAGACTTGATCATCATTTAAGTCGCGATGGCTCAGTATAGTATCTTTAGACACGGCAGTGATTACCGACAGTTTGAATCCTATAAGAAGCCAGAATTTACGGTGGAAAATAAAACATAATGATGCCGCTGTAAGCATGGAGTTTGAGCTATTTCTAATGCCAGCCTGCCTAGCTACCACCCTCAAATCGAAAATCTGTCGTTACGTACTAGATGTCTTCTGGCAGATGTATTTAAGAATCTTCTTTTCGAGACTTAGTATGTTGCCATGTAAGACATACCGTAATTTAGTATTAGGAAAAATAAATCACAAGTACAACAATAAGACTGTGTTTGGTCATCATTAAATAAAATAAACGGATACTTTCAATATATATTTCGGAGTCTATTGAAAATAGGCATCGGGCATTGGACATTTTCTGTAAAGCAATATAAATATAATAAAATATGTATCATATTAGATCAAACAATTGATGATATCGATCACCCTAAAGCTAGCTAGTTAAAAATAATTGAGTATTTCTTCTTCATTCCTTTTTTAGTTTTTGCCAACCCTGTCGTGGATCTTTATTGGTGCCGCTTTGTGCGACGCGACGGAAAGCGCGAATTCAATAAACTGGCAAGTGTGCCTGCCGCCCACTGCTTCATTACCTGCCGTCGTAACTGGATTACAAATGACTACACGGTGTATCTCCCTAATCAATCTTCATCCTATCTACCCTGTGTTTGTATATAATTAAAGGGCTTCTATTAAATCAGCTTTAGTACCGAAACAAAATTTAAAAAGTAACGATACAGTACATCAAGATTCTTTGGGTGACAATATCACTAGTAAATGTTACGTCGACATAATTAACATAAATACGATATAGTAGTATGTCTTTCCGTTTGTTACCGTCTCACGGCTAAAACTTTGAATCGATATCAATGATACGGGGCAGCCTGATAAATGAAGAAATACACATGCTACTATTTATTTTGTATATACCGAAAAAAAAAGGATACTGACGAATTATAAGTAAATAAATGTGCTGTGAGTTTGTTGTAAACGAAAGCGTTTTAGGTAACAATATTGAAATAATTGGTTATTCATTAGAAGTTATTGTTCTATCTTAAGTTATATTATAAATCGGCACGTGAGTTTGTTTGTCTGATTCCCTTTCACGTCATTGATAATTATGACATTTTGGATACACGTTGTCAGGGCTACAGAGAAGGATATAGGGTACCTTTAATATAGAAATAAAGGGTTGTTCCCGATGGATAAGTCAAATCTAAAACAACACGAGTGAAGCTGAAGGCAAAAGCTACTTCATAATAAATAAATAAACTTAAATACCCGTAACCTATAATTATATATACATAGTATATTTTATTCCTTACTATTACCGGTTTCAGCATAAACGGGTCAGCTCGCTCGGGGTAGTACCATCCTCTCATAGAAAACCGACGTGAAGTAACAGTGCTCGCATTGTTACGTTTCGTTCGGTCAGTGGAGAGCGCCCCTCCCCTCCCCTCTTCCCTCCCTCATTCCCCCCTTCCCTCCAAACACAGGCTGGCAACACATTTGCATTGCTCGTGCCTATGGACGACGATGATCACTTAACATCAGGTGACACGCATTCAAGCTATATCTAGCTAATAACCAAACGGTCGTGTCATAACATACATTTAAAAAATATTATATTTATAATTATTTTTTTTAACTTTATTTAGTTTATTTTTTGGCTAAATTAGCCATGTGTAATCATCCATAGTAACCTTAACTTAACTTACATGCTGAATAACATAAATAATCCACAGTATTAAAGTAAGATAAACGGGAGCATCACTAATGACGACTCAAAAAAAAAACAGACTCAGTGCTTCAACACTATTAGGTTTGGATAGTAATCGATGAAACATTCTCGTATCTTGTAAATTTAAATGGAATATTTTTAGGTAAACACTTACCCTTTGAGACAAACTACCCACTAATGCCAACAAATCTGTTTATCACCATAATACCATCAAAAAGCTTCACAAACGAAGTGACTCCCTAAACACAAAGGTTAAAATCGACGAACCTTAAACACTCGTCCCGTGTAAGGACGGACCGCAACATTCAATTTCCTGGCTCCGTCATCGGAGGTTTTCTAGGTCAACACGAACGGCAGCCACGTAATGGCTTTATATACGCTCAATTTAACGGAAAAATTGAGCTCATATTTTCAGTGGAACTGCCGTGTATGTTTTTAATAAATAGCTGAATCTCATATCAATGTAAGAATATATGTTATTCGTAATAACTACACTAGTGATTGTAAATTTAAATATACCATGTTCGGTATAGACATTACTCAATTTTATTCAAATGAAAATCTATACTAATTTTATAATGCTAAAAAGTTTGATAGCTTTAACGCGCTAATCTCAGGAACTACTAATATTATTTCAGCGTTACACACCTCATTTATCGAGCAAGGAAGGCTAAAGGCTAATATATCATTACGTTAAGACCAATAGGAGCGGAGCACCAATGAACAATTTTTCAAAATCGGAATTCGTTTTTCCTTTTTATAGCTTCCGCTGCGTGCGATGCGTATAAAGGGATAAAGTTTCGCACAAATCACGTGTGACAGAATTGTTCCCGTTTAAAAGTGCTTACAGAAGTCCCTGCTACGGAAACGAAGTCGCGAGTTAGCGTTAGCCCAAAGTAATTATTCCACGTGGACGAAGTCGCGGGCAGAAGCTAGTAAGATAATATAAAAGAAACATTTAATTATTTAAAAGCGTTTTATTAATGTGGTACCACATTTGTTTCGAAATGCATCTGAGTCGTGCAGTGAAAGAAAACATCACGACGAAACCACACCATGGTGTTAGGGTTTTTCTAAGTCCGCCTGGCTCTAGCTACCACCCTCAAGTCGATAATCTGTAGCCAACCACCTGTTGGTGTGTTCCGGCAACTGCACTTGAGTGCCAGGCCCCTGTAGATTTGGCGTGTTTAGCATTTTAGACCATGTATGTCGTCATTTAACATCAAATGAGATATTGATCAAACGCTAAAACCTATTACGGTGTTTTTTTTTTTTTTATTAAATGCACCGTGCTCGGCGAACGTTCGACATCTTGCTCTTTTATCTCGGTTTGGTTAGGTTAGGCTAGACGTGCGAAGAAGGATAACCCGAGCTTGCCGCGCAGCGGTCGGCGAGCGCGGTGCATTTAATACGTAAGTACCTAAACTTTTTAAAGCAAGTATTCAATATGTATTTAACTTTTTTGTAAAAAAACACGGATAAAGTTTAAAATAATAATACTATCTTGAATTTTAAACTGTTAACAGAATGTACAAACCCGTTTAATAATTTCGGAGATATGATCTCAAACGAAAGCTTTCGAACGAAAAGGCAAATTTTACAGGCATTAAAACTGGTTCAGGTTTCCAACTAACATAGCTAAACAATAATGAATCGAATAATCAAAAACATGTATATACAGTGTTTATGAATAATAAAACCACGGCAAACATAAAAATATCAATCAGAACCATTGAATCAAACCATAAATCTCACTATAAATTACTACTACACAAATTTACAAGGCAAATTTAATCAAACCAATTAAAGCAATATTACAACGTATAAATTAGTTCTAACGGATGCCGCAGATATATAAACTCTATGAAACTAATATCACGCGTGTTATTTTCTATGGAAAATCGGTTATTAAATTATACGAAATGGTATCGTATTATCTATTATCTTCCTTTATTTATTGTTATGTGTCGATTATATAAAGCAAAATAGATGTTATCTGTATTAATTTCCCGGACAATTTTACCGTCTCAATAAATACTACCTCTCATCCAGAAAAGGAGGACTATTCCCGAAGGTCATATCTATATTAACACGATCGACAACGCGGGCAAAAGCTAGTAATATATAAATCACGCAAATACAATTTCGAATGAATATTTTTCCAGTGTTAGATGACAAACGGAAAAAGAATATAAATGAAAATGATCCTTGGGCTATTATTTTTTTCGAACTGACTAACACTTTTGGTCTGACCACCTAACGGTCCTTCACAGGTTCACCAGACTACATTATCTTTAACGTCGACGTAGTATATTATAGGGCAAGCGGAACGAATTACAACGTTAGGTAAAAAAGTTAACTCGCAGATAACTTCTGCAAGTTACAGGTGGTTTATTCTGAAAATTACCTCTCAATCACGCACACACACACGCAATTATGAACACTTTAAAACCAGACATTTTCGTGCAATAAATCGAAAATTAGTATGTGACAGGGACATTCTCGTGGTTCACCAAGTTTATTCAGAGGTACAACAAACATTTGGCTTAGGAGATGGATGACCAAATATTTGTATAAGCAGCGGGAAATGTGTTTGCAGGGGGATAAACGTAAACGGGAATTGTTGACTGAATACAGACCTGCCGTAAACAAGTTGAGTGCAAATTTGTTTGTTCTTTTAGCTGAAATCAATAAATTATATATTCATTAATTTACTAGACGATCGTCTTTCATCAGTTTTTTTCATGAACAAGTTTGGTGAAACAGATTTCTTTGGCGACGTTCAAGATAAAATTCACCGAGCCGTTTAGGTTATTCGTATTTGTGTATACAAATTTGAGAAAGATAAACCTCCTTTTTGCAAAGTCGAGTAATAAAAGACAGCATATTTTTTATGTTTATTTTATTTTTGGCAACCAATCTTCTAGTAGATTATTACTGCCACTGTCAAGTGGGTGATATTACAAGTTCCTTACGATCATTTCAATGAACTAACAAGATGGTGGCCGTCGTGTTAGAACTTTCCAGGGAGTTTTTGTTGCAATTCAGAATCCATGCTCCGTGGTATTATTTCCGATCCATTTCACTTTAGCACAATGAGCAAACTATATCACGTAAAACACCGCCAATATTACATAATATAGAGCTAAATAACACAAGATTATGAATAAAATATAAAGTTCACAAAAACACCCAAAAACAGCATATCTCGAACAACAAAGTCTCGCGTCATTAGTTTCCAAACATTATTTTTAAGACTATTAAATGAAAGGGGTATCATAATAGGTCTTTGAAAACGTACCACAACTGTCTTTCCTTTAACAATTATAACTATGTAATATTAATAACATTTAAAATCGTCCTCATTCGCGATATTTTTCATGAAATTACCTATAATAAGACACCTAAAGTGAGGAATAGAAAAAATAAGCACATGTTCTACCAACACGTACATTTTAAAATACGGTACATAAAATTAAAGACATACATACGAACGGACGCACGTGTAAAAGCGGTATGTTAATAATGATGGTGATATTGTAAATTTATAATAAAAATTCAATCAATATACGCGTTTCTCATTTTGAAATGGAAAATTATTTTCTGTAACTCTTTTTGCAATTTCTCTATCGAGCACTTCTTTTTAACAGCGTGTGATTTACGAGACCGCTTAACTGTTTCAATATAACAGCTAACTAAGTATTTAGAATTTATGAGAAATGAGATGATGTTAATAGCTTGTTAACTACAGAACCGATCATCATTTAAATTTGCATACATATTGTCATGGCTTTAGATAAGGCCAGGGCCTTTCATTCAGAAAAATATTATTTCCGAGAGATAGGATAAGTTTACTTTAACGTGAGGTACACAGCGAGCAAAAACTAGCATTAAATATTATCTACACGTAAAACGCACCAGTAAGATCCTATCATACTTTTTTAAAACTAAACAATGATTACACTTCACACCGAATAATAATATGAGAGACTTAAACACTTATTCGCTTGTGATTTAATGTTATATTAATTAAAAAGTATTCTGGTAAATAATGAGGTTTATTAAACCCTTCGTAGAGAAAGATATCTTCAATCTATCAGGTCTCTCAAATTGAGGTAATGCTTGAAAGAAACGTCTAGTGCTTTTAGACGGTGAAAATCCAACAGAGATTGAAATCTCAAATAAATATCCAAGAAACTGACGAGGAAAATTTAAAAGTTTAACTTTCACGAAACACTACGGTCCATATTTACCTAACACCATTACGATTTGGCCACCACATCCTTAGCTCACATGCAAATCTTTATTACATATTAGAACATAAGTTCAGATTTTACAGTGTCCACAAAATACTTGTAAATTTTAGCGAGTATATCTTCAAAACCACAAACAACAACGGGAAATATGCCGACGACTTAGCGAAGGAAAGCTGCTGGCACTGATAGAATGATGTTTCTTTTCGTTTTAAGCTATGGGTAGTGAGGCGACAATAATCAAATAGTAAGTATCTACATATAACTAGGTTCAATTAAAAACTCTTCAGTATATTTTTCTTTCTTTGTTTATTAATCCATGTTTTTGTTTCGCAGCTATTGAAGATCTTTCGTTCTTTTAGTGCAACTTATACCTAGTTACAAGGTTGCTAAGCCCTATGCTTAAGTGACCCGTGGACGATTTTTAAATGGCACGCGTAAGTCAGAAGTTCGGTTTTTATTGCATAAGTCTTAAGAGTAACTAAAATAATCACCATCATTGACTCCGTCATAAATGCCTGAATTGTCTGTTTGACCCGACTGGTGAATAAGTTGAGCAGTCTTGATATAGACCAGCGGATTGTAGATTACAGCCCACGTCAATCTTTTTGCCCGCTCCGAATATACCCGTAAGTTCGGGCTTGCGGATAATATCGTCATAAGTTTATTACAAAACAAATATTTTAAACAGTATTATACGAATCTTAAATTGGCATTTATTTATCATTAGTTATCGCAACATTATTACATATAATGTTAAACATATTTGCACCTAAACGTAGGTTCTGTGCAGCTATACTCAATGCGCTCAAAGAGTTTAGCAAGGACTATACTATTTTACATTACCTATTTAACTCCTCGGCTAATTTTTTAAGACCCAGAATACAAAATAGCGGATCGTGATTTATACATATCTAGCCAACTTTTAAAGTTAGAATTCTCCATTACATAATTTGTTATTTGTTCATATTTTGTAATAAATACGGTATTTTTTTTAATTATAATGCGAACAGTCTGTTTACCAGCGCATCATATAGTCTAGCTTAGGGGTTAATATTATTAATAGTTTACGATACTACATCGAGTGCTAAATTTTAGTATGTTCCGCTATTCTTTTAAATTGTAACCCGTAATCCCGTAACCACAGAAATCTTGTGTAGTCATAATATCATTATCCGTTATACGTTTCTGTAGCTTGTAACCGTTATTTCACGGGAATCTGGACTAAACATACCAGTAGAAACGTTGACTATGCAACTGTATCACCGAGATGGTAATTACCGACCGTAGTATTTATTAGTGTTTGTATATTGAAATAAAGAAATGTTTCGATATAATAATTGGATACATGTATTAGCGTTGTCAGAGATATCGCAGGTGGCGATGTAGGTCGTCCCAGATGGGGGGAGGGGGGGCAGAGTTACATAACGTATCGCGTAAACGAGACACGGTTTCGAACGCGGTCGCATGCCCCTACTGTTCAGGTGTTATGCGTATTAGTAGCGCGCGCGATCGCTTCTAAATCCATTTTTTCTTTTTCCATAACCGGTAAATCTATAGTAATGTATGTAAATATGGTAAATATATTTAATTTACTGTAATGTACCTTGTGGTTTCGAGATGAATTAGGAATCTATGAAAAGCAAAACTTTCTATTAGCGTATTCCCTGTTTCGAAGTAGTCACTGTTTATCACAGACGATTTGGGACATGAAATGGGAATGTGGATAGAACATACAAGAAACACCTAATTGAACAATTCTATTAGCTAATTTTACATTTAAAGATTGAAATAAGTACTTGAGGTTGACGCTTTCGTTTTTTATATATTCCTACGTCCCGTTTTGTAATAGAACTTAGACAGCTAAGAAATTCAAATTCTCTTGGTAAGTAATGAATGATACACCTATAGAAAATATATAAGAATGGATGTTGGTGTATGTGATATCGATAAACTAACACCACATTCCAATATCATTTGGCCAATCAATATGAAAAATAAGTGTTTTTACGGAAAAGGTTTATATACTATCCACCTACATAAGTTTTAGGTATATTGTAAATTATTGAAGACGAAGTCGCAAACGGATTTTAATATTTTATAAAAAAGAATATATAATCTTTATATATAAATTTCTTCTGTACGTGTGTATGTCACTGAACTCCTCCTAATCGGCTGGACCGATTTTGATGAATTCATGTGTGCGTGTTCGAGAGGATCCGAGAATGGTTTAGATTCACAATTGGACCCGGTCGGTGGCGCTGCGGTTGAATTTTAGAATTTTTTTTTATTATCAAGACAGGACAACGTCCGCCCGGCCCGCTAGTATGAATATAATCAAGTTCAGATGACTGATACAATGTAGCTATTTAACCAAAATAAATATGTATTCTCATTCAGCGACTGTGACAAAAGTATAGAATAATTGTAATCTATACAATATGATCATTAATGTGGAATTTTTATAGATAGTTCTAGACTTTTGGATTTTTTTGGATACGATTAATCCTCCGCCATCTTTCTTAATGGACATAAAGCGGGCGGAAACTAGTAGCTAACGACAACAATAACAAATAACACTCAAACACATTTGTTAATTTATTTACTGTCGCGCCATACTTCTTAACAGCTGTTAGTATAGCAGTGCAAAACAAAAATATAGGTATTATATTATACGTATGTAGTATACGTGTACGGCTATATTTATCTATTTTTTACGTTATAAAAAGCGAACCGCGTCGGTAAGTTAACGTGAAAACATATCGGCGTATCAATGGTGCGAGGTGGAAGTAAACGGTTATTAGCAATTTCTTCGATTACAACGTCGTTGCGCGGCCACACGTCGCTCGACGCTCTCGACTCACGACAGGCCCCGCTATCCGGAAGGACAGACAGACGCGCACGATGGAAAGTGTTCATTCATCAATAGCGTACAATGTAACGCTACTGAGAATTTAATCACCGCCTCGACTCGACAATAAATGACACAGCGTCATTCGATGATTAATAAATATATGGAGAGTTAATAGAGCGTAAGAAATCGTCTGTCCGGTTTTTTGTTACTTTTCTGTATCTTTATTATCTACCTCTATATATAAAATGTTAATGTAATTTCTAAATCTTTATGTTGGTTTAATACTTTTTCATTTCATTCACTTTCATTAAATAATATATAAAGTGAAACGTCTTATGGGAGGGTTAAGATCCCTATATCATAACTCTTGAGGAACACTGTACAGTATAACCGATTCCACAATGGTATCGATGTCTCTATTAAAATACGAGTTGTTCAAAGCGGATCCGAGTAAGCCGTATGTAAAAGATATGAAAATACGGTATCAAAAATGTAATCTCGAGCGACGCGGCGTCAAAGATAAGCGACCTGCCGATAACAAGTTTGTGTATTAGAATATATGACTGTCAGTCGTGACAACTTTATCATATCTTAAGATGGGCGTAAAGTAGTTTAAGACTCGACTACGGCACCTCTTAATTGAGAATATCTAGAACAAAACTTGACTACTTCAGAATATAACGTCACTAACTTTTGCTCGCGACTTCGAGCGCGTTATAGTAGATGAAGATATAGATATTTTAAATGGTTTATTGGTAAAATGGTTATTATATAGTAGTGGTATTAATAATCAGCCGCTAATGGTAAATAGCGAACAGTGGCGGTGAGTCGCTCGTCGTTGGTTGCGAACTGAACTAATACAAATATATTGTCTTAATAATAAAATGTAAAAGTGGCCGCACAGTGCACAAATTATATAGAATAACCTAAAGAACAGTTCGGTTGTGTAACTCCGAACTCCGACCTATCCCTCGAGAACAATACGTTTACCTGATGATGCCCTTCTTGTAACTCTGACAACATGTATATGCAAAATTTCATGATAATCGATGAAGTAGTTAATACGCGAAAGTGTAACAAATAAAACAAACAATTTCACTTTCGTATTTATGTATAACTAGCTGTACCCGCAGCTCCGCACGCGTTTTTTTTATTCGTATTAAAGAATTATAAAATTGTGAGACTATGTACAATTATAGAAATGTTCTTTAAAAGCAATTGTAAGTACGACACGCACGCCACTTACAGTAACGTTCAATGTGTACATTAGATATATAAATACTAACAGCGTGCCAAATGAGGTATGTCATCAGCAACATATTTGGAACCTTAACCCACCATATAACCACCTCAGTGCTCACTTACACTGTATAAGGAACAAATGAAACAATAACTTAAAATATTATTATAAAGATTTACATTACATTTAATATACATTGCCATTATAATTAAGATTTTGTGACTATACAAAAAATAAACGCTTGTCTGTTCATGTATAACATTAATTAGTATCAAATTTAAACATTCGTTTTTACGTTATTTATTGAAAATCCTGAAGTTCTCATTGAAGCTTTGTTACCGTATATTGATTATTTTTTTACAAAAATCATCTCACCCTTCTACGTTATAGAAGAAACATCGTATGTAAATTTCGATTTTTTTTATTTACTAAAAGACAACGAGGGTCCATTACATAAATATAAACACATTACTAATAATTTAAAATAAGTAATTAGAAGTAATAGAAGATTAAGTTAATCGAGCTTGGAACAAAAATGAAATGCCACATTGTAATCACAGCATTATACGACCACCGATATCCACCAAGGACTGTCGTATGTCTACCAGTGCTTTCATTATTCTATTGGAACTGTTAATATGTACCTATATAAAATCGGCTCTACGTTTATCTCTCCACAATCGCAACTTGTTCACATATAATAGAAGAAGTAAGATGATATCGTAAAATCACTAAATTATCATTACGATTGCTCGTCCAATGGTCGAACTTTACCCATAGTGAGAATTTTTTTTTATAATACTATATATAGCTCCTTAATAGCTACAAAACAAAAAAAAAAAGTGTGTGTACTTATTGTACACGCGTTAGAAGTTATACTTCTTTGGCGTAACAAAATAAAAATCTTTTCAAAAATTTTATCTTTCGCCCTATTCTACGTTTGTAGAAAAAACGACACTAACAATAGAAAAAAGGTATTTAATACATTGAAAATTTTAATACAAAGAAACAAAATGTTGACTATAGCTAACTTCAGGGTGTTTGTTTTTCGTGACGGTGTGCGCTCGCATCGTAAAAATTTACTCTCATCATTTTTCCCTAACGCGCCAAAAGAAGTGTAACTTCAAAAAATGAATGAAGAAATTCGGCAGATAAACAGAGAAGGGAGATGTTCTTATACGTTTCGCCACTGCCTATTATATACATATAGATAACAAAAAATATTGAAGTCTATGGATAAGGCACTTTCGCGAGATAGAGTCAAATTTGATAATGTAAGGTCAAGGAAACGTGACACGGACGACCTCGCGCACCTCTGACCGTTTCGCATGTTATTGCAACATTTAGATGATAGCTAAATACCTGTAGATAACAAAGTGATCGTTTGGAAATAAAACTCTTTCATTCGAAATTATTAACGTCTAATCTTGTAACGTTATTTATGTAATTCCTAATCATACCTTTGAAGCTTAATCGATGATTCGAGATCGAGTTGATTTAAAAACTCAGCGTTCAATATAATAATATACTTATATATAATATTAGGTATTTACCTATGAAATTGCCGTTTTGTATGAAAAAATTTAAACGATTTTTTTTCATGTATTTTTTATTTGTAGTAATCGAAGTAATCACCCATGCAATCAATGCATCTTTGCCAACGCAGTGGCAGTTTATTGATGCCCTTCTTAAAGAAATCAGCTGGACGGGAGGCAACAAATTCTTCAAAGGCATTTTGTACTGCCTCTCGGGTATTGAATTTTTTTCCCGCCAAGGAGTTATCCAAATTCTGGAAAAAGTAGTAGTCTGTAGGCGCAAGGTCTGGTGAGTAGGGCGGATGACGGAGAACTTCCAACCCCAGTTCTTGCAACTTGGAGACCGTCTGCTATGCAGTATTAGGTCGCGCGTTGTCATGCAGGAGCAGCGGAAACGAGCGATTGACCAATGCTGGTTGGAGATGTGCCAGCTTCTCCATCATTGTATTCAGTTCTTCACAGTACTCATCTGCAGTAATGTTCACCCCGTTTGGTAAGAAGCTGTGATGAATCACACCGGCGCTAGACCACCAAATAGTGACCGTCACTTTACTAGGGGTAAGTTTTCGTTTAGGGCATTGTTTAGGTGCTGAACCAGGATCCAACCAATTTGCTGAGCGTTTGCGGTTATCAAACAGAATCTATTTTTTATCGCAGGTAACAATGCGGCTCAAAATTCCTTCATTTGTGTGTCTGTTGAGAGCAGTGCAAGGCACGTCTCGACGCGTACTACGCGCTGGCGATCATTGAGTTCGTGGGGCACCCATTTGTCAAGCTTTTTTACCTTGCCAATTTGACGCAAATGGACCAATATTGTTTTGACGCTAACGTCGAAAGCTCCTGCTAATTCAGCCGTAAATTGTGTATCATCAGCTTCCACAATCGCCTTTAATTCGTCATTGTCGACCAAAGTCTTCGGACGACCGCGAGGTTCATTTTTCAGGTCGAAATTCCCAGAACGGAAGCGAGCACACCAATAACAGGTGGTGCGTTGGTTTGTAGTGTTAGCTCCGTAAACGTTGTTGATGTTGCGTGTCGCTTGTGCCGCGTTGCTACCACGACGGTACTCATATTCCAAAATTACTCGAATTTTTAACGTATCCATGATGACAAAAAAGATTGAAATGCGATGAAAATGTAACACTAATCAATAAACAAATGACTACTTTTGGAAAAAGAATTCCATGTTTTTAAAATAAAATTAATTTGAAATTAGAATTCTTAGCCAAACAAAAATTATTTTGATTTGAAATGGCCAGTACTGCAGAACGGCAATTTCATAGGTAAAGACCTATTATAATATAATAATATAGTGTACAATATGTTTTTACATTCCCACGCACTTTATTACAAGTCTTTTTTAAAATGAACAGCTCATTTAATATTTTATACTATACTAGCGGGCCGGGTGGACGTTGTCCTGCGTTGATATTTAAATAAAACTAAAAGTCAACCGCAGCGCCACCTACCGGGTCCAATTGTAAATCTAAACCATTCTCGGATCCACTGGAACACGCACACAAAATTTCATCAAAATCGGTCCAGCCGTTTAGGGGGAGTTCAGTGACATACACACGCACAGAAGAAATGTATATATAAAGAAGATTTATATCATCACATAGTATAAAACTAAGTACCCTGTCGCGTCTGTTTGTCTGTTCGCGATAAACTCAAAAACTACTGAACGGATGTTAATGCGATTTTCACCAGTAGATATTAAGCGATTCATGGGAAAGGTTTAGGGGTATATAATTTGTCAGGTTTTTTTTATTATCAGGGCGGGACAACGTTCGCCGGGCCCGCTAGTTATATATATTTTATATTAGCAATATTTTTTATCTCTTGTTCTTTTAAAAGCAATTTGGGCGTTTAGATGATCTAGAGTTTTAAATGAAAGAACATTTTTAGACAATCTTATATTGAATAATATCGCGTTAATCACAATATCACGTGAGATTACAGTCGGCGTGAAAACTTGAATGTACGTAATATTGTACACTGGGCTTCTAGGAGATGATTTATTTTTCAAACTTGGGACTGAATGCTTACATGTTACTTTGTACAATAAATTGTACATTGGGTGTTGCGAGGTTAAAATGACTAAACATATCTCCATAGGATTCGATTCGATGGGGAGTTGTTCGTAGAGGGTTTAGGCTACTTTTTTTTTTATTCGACTGGCCTACTGCCATTTTTAATGTCGAAACGCGCGGTAATTTGCTAACGTACAATATTTTCGTATCTTATTTTATCAAACAAGTTATTTAATTTACCTAATAGAAACCGTTGTGTAAAATTTTCATTTGATCCAAGATAAAAATACATTACTCATTCTATATAATTATTACTGATATGATTTCATTTTATCAGTTGCATTCATAATATTATCAAAGTATGTATCCAAGTATCTTCGATATATTTAACGGGCAATCTTTCGATCTAAAGTGGAAAATTTATATTGATGATGCTGAGAAATATAGCACAGAAATCGTGTTTATTCATATTCAATTCGTTCAACTTAGACCAATAGTAGTTATAATACCTCTCTTCTTATATAAATCAGATGATAAAGGTCTATCGTTTTGCGCTTATCACACAAAAGCTATTTGATAGATTCCAGACATATTTTTAGACATTTGTTCTTATCTAAAAAATATCACGATATTTGCATTGGGTATAGTGCATTTTTTTTTATTGTAGCTCGGCAAAATGACTACACTATGCCTGACGGTAAGCACATTACAATCCAAAAACAATGGCGACCTCCGAGTGACACACATCCATCGCCGGTCGCCACTGTCATGCCGGCCTATGTAAGTAAAGTGTAAAGAAACTACGATTTTCAGAAGCACCATGCATTCAGCGATGTATAAAGTAGGCCAAACGTTGTGATGCGCATGCGCAGGAGAGGGTAAATACTCGTAAACAGATAACAACGTTTACAAAGAAATATTGTAACCGAGGTATATTTTCGCTTTAATTTTTTAATGTTTTTTCCTGTGTACATAAAATGTATCTTTAAGATAGCTAACAACGCAAAAGAAGTCACGGGTACCAACTAGTTTATATATAAATATGAATTAGTTATTATATAACAAAATATAAGAATCCACTTAGATAAACTCGGGACGAATGATAAGGAAACCGGTTCAATCATAATTCTAAATAATTTGTTAAAGAGTCTTTCATAGAATCGAGGATTTTAAAGAATCCAGGTTATCTTTCAGTAAGAGAGGCTTCGATAAAACTAGAGCAAGTCGTATAGCTATATAGTAAATGGGCGTGTTGAAAGGGCCGCGTGTACACGGTCCGTTACGTCTCAAAGAATGTAAATCCTGTGCTTTCATACTGTTCTCTTTGAAGTTCAACTGAACGGCATTATGGCTAAACACGTGGTTCGGTTCCGAACATAATTGAGCAAATATTTCTATTAACAAAATGTTTTTTAGCGAACACATTACAACGATCGTTAGGAGATCTAACTATACCACCGCGAGAACGCTGGTTTATGTAAATTTCCTTTTATGAATATATTATCGACATAACGCAAATTCATGTAATGAGTCTGAACTTTCGATGAAAGAAAATGTAGATACAATATTTTGCAACGCCTGTCTAGTTGGCTATCATACTGAAATTGAACATCTGTAGCCAAGAAGATACGAGAATGTTGCGACAAATGCACCTGTAATCCAGCTCCAATCTGTCTTAGCTGTAGTTTGTTACTACGTTATCAGTTAACACGAGATGAATAAATAAAGAATTAAAAACTGTAAAAATATTTTAAAAGAATGGAGTAGTAATATTTATTTTCAACTGTATAGGCAGGAGGCAATGTACTAATTGATAAACAATTCCGGGAATATCATTATATGACAATTAAATCGAATTATATTTTTTAATAGAATACTAGCAAATTCTCGCCCGCTTTGTTGGGTATTAAAACAAACAAGAAAGCGTTATCGAATACAAGAAACGAGTAGCCTAGAACCATCTATGAAAAATTCCGCATCGAATGGTTATAATTTTATGCCAAAACATTCTGTAGTTTTGACGCGATTAAGTCTTAATGAAAATATATTTTTTATATGTGTCGTTACATTTCAAAATGAGTTAAATCCAATTTTAATCGCTCATATAACATGTTTGATTTTTTTTTAATTTCCAGTTTTTATACACCGAGATCGTTCTCGTTCAAATTTTGCCGTCCATAAGGTTTTTAGTTTTTTTTTATTATCTTCATATTTTGCATGTACAAAATTTGAAAATCTTGAAAAATAACGTAAAACGTTAGGAACGGCTAAAATTGGATTTAGCCGATTTTGAAATGTAACGACTCGTATACAATTAGAAGAAAAATCTGTATACATTAGCTCAATCATCCTTTTAAAGTTATCTATTAATTCATCAGAAAGTAAAGTAGTAATAAAGTTTAATACGGGTTAGGTAACGATTCAATTTATTCTAAATCTGAGCATTTAGAAAAATGCCACTATCGTAACCTAATAAGAAAATGTAATTTATTAATGTCAGGGTAATACTACTCGTGGATTGTAATTGCTTGTTCGTGTCAATAGATCTTTATCTATTATCGAGAGAATGCGCGTTAAAATACAAGGATGATTGTACTAGATACGAGAATCTAAAATGAAGCGCTCAACGAACGAGTGACTCGGATTACTGATTTTGATGGACACAATAATCAATTTTACATAGCCAACTTGTTGTTAATGATAAAACTAGTTTTTTTTTTAAATTAATTTCCAATTTATAATCTCGCAAATTATCTGCCATATTTAATTGCAAGATAAAAACTGTGACCTGGATAACTTTCTAACTCCAAGCTTCCAACACACTTCGATGAATT
Organism: Antheraea yamamai; assembly: GCA_036509395.1. Taxonomy (NCBI): domain Eukaryota; kingdom Metazoa; phylum Arthropoda; class Insecta; order Lepidoptera; family Saturniidae; genus Antheraea; species Antheraea yamamai. The sequence goes on along the minus strand of AP028437.1, from coordinate 8,985,175 downwards.
CACATATGTATATAATTTCATTCAATAATCTATACGTAAATATCCCAGTCATTTCACTATTCGTTATTTATATACTTTAAATTATCTTAAGTTTTAATTCTTGAAGTGCAAATCACGAAATATTAATATATGATCAAAAATTATGAAATCAAAGAAGTGTAGCCAGAGGATTGACTATTAAAGTTGATCATGATAGATTTTATATTTTTTATTATTATAGGGGGCAAACGTATAGGCGAGTCCCCTGATGGTAAGTGATCACCGCCGGTCATAGACACTACCAACATCAGGGGAGTCGCAAGTGCGTTACCGGCCTTATATTTAGGTAGGCAAGCACTGCAAATGTTTAGCAGCTTAATACCAATCGTCCGTATTCATACCGTGGTTCCATACCGTTTATTAAAGCAATGCTCAGGGTTATTATAAAATACGATATCATGAATTGAAATGTGATCGTTAAAGTGGAACTAATAGCAAAATCACTACATAACCTACTGAAACATCTCGGCATGTCAAGAGGAATCATTATTACCTCATTTATGGAGATACATTCCAAAGTGGCCATGGTATGTTATTACTAGATTTGATAACACAGGGAGAGGAGTGCAGACAGTGCAGGTAAGTGCTCTTTAAATTTGCACTTGGGTCGTGAGCCTTCTAAATATTATTTTGGGCTCATAGGCTTGCATCACGATGGACCCAGCACCCGCATGGTGAATCCATGGAATAGTAAGAGTTTAGACGAACAGTTCTTAACAGTTTTAAATTAGATTAGCGTTATACTTTAGACACAGCCGACAATATTACTTTAATATTCATATCAGTTTGACAGTAATTCTCTTATCATTTGCTCGAAATATTCTGATAGATGTTGATTCACGAAATAAGATACCATAATACTGATGACCTAATTATGTACCTACCTACGTACATAGTTGATTCATTTACTAATTAAATCTTGTTGTAACGTTCACAAATTTACGTATTATTACAATAGACAATACAAAGAGGTTAAGCGTTCTTTTAAAAATAGCAACGGATGTGGGACGTAAGCTCTCCAGAAATGAGTACTACAGGCGCGTACTCAGATATTTTTATTTCGTTATGAGACAAGAATGGGAGTATTTGTTATTAAATGTTTATTATTAAACTTACTGCTAGCGGCGAATTCGTCTGCGATGTTTATTATCGTAACATATATTTTATATGCAGAGGAAAAAAACTAAAAAGTTGCAAGTAAAAATCTCCATTGCTTACAGAATGTCTTTGTAACACTGTTTATTGTTTATTATATGTTACTCCACTTCTTCCACGTACCACTCCCCTTGCCCCATTTCACGTATTGCTGGATGCGTAGGTGCTTATAAAAATCCAAGTTTATTAGAAACTTTATAACTTTATGTGAAATAAGGCTATAATGGTAGTCTCCTTTTGGATAAGGATCAAATATCTAAGAAGTAATGTGTGTATAAGTACAGGCCTATATCATTTTATTTATACCTATAGATATACTTTGTGATTATATGACTGGCACAATAATATACAATAATTTGTTTTCAGATTTAATTTACTTTATAGATCCATACTCAATAGAGAATACAAAAAAAAAGTATTATTTGCTATCTACTTTGCCATAAAAAAATTTAAACAAAAAAAAACATGAAAAGGGAAGTAAATACGAGAGAATTCGCATTCTATTTTTCGAATCTCATTTAAGTAATATATAAAACTTAATAAATAACCACTATTAAAAATATTCATAACTATCAACAATAATTGTTAATTCCCCAAAGGAGTAACTGGATACATCCCTGTCTCCAACTATTTGTAGATAAACCAGATGCCGTGATTTATTTATTTACATAGGCGTATCGATGAAAACTTTATTTACATGGTGTAAAAGTAATTTCGCGCTTCTTTGAACTACCACTATAGGGGTAACGAGAGTAACGGGCAGGGCGTAGGCGTCTTGTAATAATGTGATTGCCAGTTTTACTTCTTTATTTTAAAGTAACGCAAGGAAATTATAAAAGGAACAAGCTGCCCCTCTCAGCTTTAAACTAACGAAGAACGAGACCGAATCTTCCAATTTAAAGTACGACCATAGGATGAAATAAAATGTGCTACATTTACGATACGTTACATTTAAAAAAAAGCCATTTTGTATATGTAAAATATGAAGATTATAAGAACATCTAAAAAACTTATGAACGGCAAAATTTTGACTTCGTTCTCGGTGTACACTTGTACTGGAGATCTCCTTACTATCTTCTGTCTTATTCCCTCACCTTTTTTAATATGGAGACTTTCAACCCATTCTTCTCATTTTCCGTACAATTTTTAAAACATTTCCATTCATACAAACCTTGTCCTGACAATTACAAACACAAAAAAACAGCCAAATACGTACATTCGGTAATTCATTTTCATTTATATTCATTATTTAGTAATTCTATTCGTGACTCTTTCAAGAAAATTAATTCATTATCTCATAGATCGATAAATATAAATATATATCTTAAAAAATATAAATATTGACCATATTTTACAACAAATTAGGATAAGAATTAGGACATAAACGAAGATGAAAGCGAATTATATAATATACAACGTAATCTATCTAAGATTACTTTCGTTTTATGTCTAGACTAGTAAGTATTATGTTGAGATTGTCTATAATAATTTTGTGAAACATTGTTAACGTGCCCAGAAAATTACCTTATCCTTTCCTGTTTCTCACACGCTTTAAAACAATAGTTATATCAAAAACACCATCATTATTTTTAAGTATCCTGAAAATATTGTTCACGATACCGAAAAAAATAAACCTGTTAAAACGGCAGTTCTTCATTTTAATATCAAAGATCATTTTATGGCATTTTTTTGGAATATTGCCAAACAAACAACCTTTGGCATTTTGGGACATCCAAACGGCAAAAACATCTAAGATTAACTTATTTTTAAAAGAAATACCATTAAATAAGCCTAAGATACTCTTCTAGAGCGAAATTTTACAATAACTGATAAATTTGGCAAAAAAAAAACTCAAAATTCCTGCCAAGTTCAAATTTAACCTTGAATATCTTCTGATGAAGTAGATGTATGGAAATGTTACAACAGACCTTTTTTGTTAGAACATTTTATTTCCTACCAGAATATGTTCTGGCCTTACGCGTCGGATAAGTCGTTTAAAATTTACTTAAAAGTTACCAAATTCCGAGGGCCTAAATAGAAAGTTCCCATGTTAATAAAATTACCACACCTTTTAGTATCACAACCAGAGCTGCTGTTTTAGAACGGGTCATTTTTTTGGAACCATGAACAGGAATTAGTTTAAAAATAAAAAGTCGATTTTTTATGTTAGAAATTTGTATACCATATTTTTCAACCATTGAAACAAAAGTTATAATTTAAGGTTTTATAATGGTATTCAAAATTATTGGATTTATTTATAGCACGAGGCTGCACTTTCATACTTCAACTATAACAATAACTCACGTTCATTAAGAGATCACTACATATTATAAAATAAAGTCCTCTGTCTGTTCGCGATAAACTCAAAAACTACTGAACGGATTTTCATGCTGTTTTCACCAGTAGATAAAGTGATTCACGAGATATATTTAGGCATATAATTAGCCAAAGTTTTTTTATCATTAGAGCGGGACAAAATCCGCTAGTTATTACATACATCACATAGTTGAAAATATGTATGTAATGTTTAACAATCGTTTTAGGTTCCAAGTTTCCAGTTTCACACATATACAACAAGACGTATTCTAATCAACGAAGCGGATGTACTGTACGTTGATAACAAACACTAATACTAGTTATCAAAATGCAATATTAGAATAAAACCGGTTATCAATTTCTCGTAAAATTAGAATAAATGGACGTTATTTATTGGCATAAATTAATTCAGAGGTATTGACAACTTGAATTCCAAATGTTAACTAGCCAAAGAAAGCCTGGACACCATGTAACGTTGCCAAAAAGAAAGTTTTTTTTTTAATAATGTATATATTTATTTAGCCTTTGACCACAAGCTCCACTGATTTCAATAATGATGTGACCTTAGTTGGTGAAATGCTAAACCTATAGCGAACTGTCTCTCAAATGCAGCTGCTAGAACATTTTTTTTTATAACATAGGAGGCAAACGAACAGGGTCACCTGATGTTAAGTCGCAAGTGCGTTGCCGTCTGTGTTTGGGGGAGAGGAGGAGGTAGAGCAGACAAGGGGAGAGGAGGGAGTAGGGAATGGAAGGGGTGCCTCCGGCGCTCTCACTGACCGAACGAAACGCAACAATGTAAGCACTGTTACTTCACGTCGGTTTTCTGTGAGAGGGTGGTACTACCCCGGGCGAGCCGACCCATTCATGCTGAAACCAGTAATAGCTTCGGCGTGGATCTATCACCTACCAACACACACCTTCTTGGCGATAAATTTTCAACATGAGGTGGACGACCAACTAGGTGGGTATTTAAAAACCCTTTCTTATGTCATAGGGCCGTAAAAAGGCAGACGACCCATCTGATGACAAATGATTCTTATCTCCTATGGACAACTGCATCATTAGGGGCATTACTGTTATGTTGTCCACCTAGATGGACGTGTTCAGATTCAGTCTCTTTTTGAAGAACCCCATGTCATAGCGCTGAGAAAATATTGTGCTGGATAACCCATTTCACAACGCTAGCGTACGCACAATGCCGGTTCCAGAGAACTTTATGGTTGTTGCCGTTTTGTTAGGTTTTAAAGTGTGCCCATGAGAATCTACGACTAGCCATATCGTATTTTCTTCATGACGTTTTCTTTGACCGAAATAACAAGTTCATTGTAAGATTTAAGGTTTTCGGACACGCTACCACTGAACCTTTTGCTTCATAATGTTAAAGCAAAACCTTATGTTATACAGCTATATGACCGTATCGTCTCGACCTTAGAGCTGAAACCGGTTTTCAATATCATTTAATGGAATCATTAGATTAAGTAGCGACTTCGTAAAATGTACAGACGAAATTCAAACCAAAACTACAAGATCGATTATTGTTGAATCTGATACAGTACACTATATTTCATATAAGATTAAAGACAGATTAAAGTACACAATTTTTATTGCGTGCGTGTAACTTACAATAGCACATTAAGTCACTGATAATATTGATAATGTTTTGAGAATGATTACATCATTCGCGAACTATTTATAATTTATTTTTTTGCAAATTGCATCGCAACATGACGTAAACGCAGTAGTCGCAAACGCGAATATTGAATAAATAAACACCCACATAGTTTGTCTTGCACGTCGTTGGAACAAAAAAAACTCTGTAGCAAGGTGTCCTTCTATTGTCCTAATATCAATGATATTATAACTAAAGATACGCTACCTACATGATATTTTGACAAAACATATGGCACAATAACGCACACATACGTAAGTATGTGTTATTAGTAATATTGTAACGATACACTTAGATAAAATATGGAAGTAAGATGCCATATTCTCAGTATCGGTGGTGAAAAAGAAAAAGTTATATGTTGCTTAGATACGGGCGGATTGACGGGGCAGCCGTCAAAAATAAGCTAACTAGCCAAGTTTAACAAGGCGCTGTCGAAGCGCTTATGACGTATCTATATAGTTATAATATCATACCTTAATATGTTTAAATTGTATTTATTTAAAAGATAATCAATGCTTGTCTCTGACTTAATTAATGTTTCGCATAATATATATTAACTAGCGGGCCCGGCAGACATTGTCTCGCCCTGATTATAAAAAAAATCTGGACAAATTATATACAAAAACGTTCCTCGTGAATCATTTTATCCACTGGTGAAAACCGCATAAAGACCCGTTCAGTAGTTTTTGAGTTTATCGCGAACAGACAGACAGACAGACGCAGTAGGGGACTTTGTTTTATATTATGTAATGATAACTAGCTGCCTGCCTCGGTTTCACACGAGTGTACTAACAATGAAATATAGATCAAATCTTATGAGAATTGTAATGAAATAAAATGGTAATTGAACAACTGAAATTTAATCTGTCAACCTCTATTATCTGTCTATCTCACTCTCTTTTTAATGTTGCGTTTTTGACACGATTTTTTTACTTTTCTGTACGATTTTGTACATTTTTTTAATATAAACCTTATCTTGACCATTTTACAATTCGGCAATTCATTTTTACATATACAGATGTGTTTTTACAAGATGTAAAAAATATACTTCAAGATTTTACGCGATTTTACATACTATCTACATATAATAATAATAAATGACAAATTACATTAATTTAAACAATACATTTTCCTATGAACGAAACCTATAAGACAATGAACAAGGAAAACCATAGCAATTATATTTTTTATTTTCATATAAATTGTATATCATGCCAATCATTTATGCCAATGGTATTCGATAAGTATTTTAATGGTTAGAATATGTGTGTCCACCATGGTTACTTTAAAAGTAAATCTTTTACAAGCGAACCAATTATGTAAAATTTCTTGGCAAATATTATGGAAAATCAGCTTAACGACGAATCTTTTTTGTATGACATAATTCAATGTTTTTGTCTATATAAATAAAAATTGAACGCTATTACGAATGGAATGTCTTTATTTTCAAATATCCAATAGCCTTTCACCTGTTCACAAGCCATTGATAAATAGAGTTATTGAATTTCGGACAGGACAACGTCTATCGGGTCAGGTAGGATATTAATAAAACAAACGAATCAATACATACTGTAAATATGTAAACGAAAAGACGGCAGTTCAAGTTAATAATTGTATACGGTCGATATTAGTATTGAGGTTAGATAGTGGTCAAAGAACCTCGAAGGGTCAGCGGATCGATAAGGTACAAGACAATGCGCTGTGCTTATACAATCTCTGCACAAATGGGCCACCACAATTACGTGGCTTATATCTTTTAGTTACCTTCTCACTTGGTATGTTCATAGAACACTAGTAACAATAAACCAGTAGGACTTACGTAACATACAATAAAATAATCTCTGGGTTCCATTTTATAGTGGTTTTCTTGCCTTGAAAAGAATTAAACATTCATCAAATTATTCTGTATTAGATCAGAATGTTATTAAGTTCTATCATAGATTCGAAAAAAAAATGTTCATAGATTAATTAAGCTGGCATATAGATTTATATGTAAGTCCTGATGGTCGAGTGATTTGACCGGTGGAATGTCAATTTGATATCCGCAGGTTCGATATCTGACGGTGAAGGAAAACATCGTGAGAAAACCTGAACCTGAAAAATGTTCTTGTAGTAACCATATGTGGGAAAAGATAAAACTGTGAATTTATAGAAGTTTGCAAACGCCAATACTTCGTGAGCTGGCGTGGTGATTATGCTCATATCCTCTTTCGGGAAGAGGTCTAATGCCCTGCAGTAAGTTACTTACCGGCTTATATGATGATTATGTTATAGATGTTATTATACATATTTCTGAATTCGAAGGAACACACAGTAGAACGCCAAGTACCATTATGGGGCATATAAATGACCCGGTGGTGTTATTGCAGTCAAAATTTCACAAAACGATTCTTTGAAATTTCCACTCTCGCATAACTAATTTACAAAAATCGTCAAAATTATACACCAAAATAATAAATGAATCACCTATTTGGAAGCAATACTCGGAACCGACCCAGATAACTGCGGATAGCGTGATACACACTTTCGCAGTGAATGATCCAAAACGTATTTGTTTATGTTTCTGAGAACAATTCATTTACATATGAAGAAATAATGCGAAATCGCGAGAAGGCGCCCCTTACATCTGAAACGTTTGATCTTACAATACGGTCATATATCTTTAAGAAATTTAAGAGGAAGAAATTTGGTTCCGATAAATAATATATATACTATATGTATTACGTTTAAGCATACCAATAAACTTGATCCATAAAATTCGATTTCCATATCGATATCAAATCATAATGCAAGGTGAATGAATGTACATGTTCATAAAAGAATTTAGATAACATAAAATGTAAATTCACTCATGGCTCTAATTATGTCTGTACTGTTTTGGTACTCATCTATACGTATGGATACATTGAAAATACAGTTCCTTTGAGTGCCAATCCCGTCAAAACTACTGAACGTAGGACTTTAACCATTCGATGCACGATTTTTCATCTACAGTTCTAAGATACTAATTTTTTTTATTCAATTGATCTTTTTCTAATTTTTAATGCCCAACAAAGCGGGCGGTAATCGGCTCGTATATATATATATACAAGAATTCCTACACCCTAATTCTCAATTGATCTAAACATATATTGCATAGTACAGAAAATCGGACATGTCATAATCAACATTAGAAACATATAAGGGAGGTGATTCACTTGATTGATTCACTGCGGTTTTTGTGACCAAGGTGATGATCACATTTCTCTTATTCGGTGTTGAAGATACTCTAAAATAAGTATTTAAGAACGTATATAAAAATCCCAAATAAACACATTCAAAGATTAATATCCATATACTTTTTTTTAATAGGTATTAAAAAGAAAAGCGTCCCTTACAACAATGTAAAAATTATACACCCTCTGCCACGCCTCATTTACAAGTAATATTACAAGAGAGTCGTTCGATCTTTATCATTTGACACGAATGTTTTGATAATTCAATCAGTAGATATGTCATTTGATAAAGGAATATTAAATAAACAGAAGACAAAACTTGAAACTCGTATATTACCGTTTCTATTTTGTTTACCGAATATATTATGTTTCTTTATTTTCCATAAATTGATTATTATCTTACGATTCATTATTATAACACTCAAATTTACAAAATAGTTTTATATATGCTACTGTAAATACAAGTCTACGTACTATCTAGTTCAAATATCCGTACCCGGTACGTTTGAAAATATTATTGTTATCTTGATGACTCTAACAACATTGGTTGTTTCGTTTGCAAAAATAACGCTTCACAACTTCCGTTTCACTTTCAATAGATACTTCTATCTCTTTTACACTTCTATAAAAAAAGCAATAACATCATTGATATACAGTAACCCAAGATGCACAATTAACGTCTCACAGCCGGCACACAAGAATGAGTGCATAATTTTGGATTATGCACCCATTTCAAATAGTCTCGCGTCGCTTGCGTCCTTGTAAAAACAACTTTAAATCATTCAGGTAAGGTAAAATTTAATAAAAAAATAAAATAAAATAATAAAATCACGTATTTGGGGAGTTTTGCGTGATGGTTTTGAGCGCTACTTTCTTTTATTCGAGACTGTGTGTCTTGGGTTTTATATATCAATGAATAACATGCTCAAATTAGTATTGTAAATGCGAATAGTTAAATATAGATCAGAACTGCTTATACTGATGGTTTAATATATTAATTCATGTTAATGTACCTTAGGATAATAATAAAGAAATGTTTTAGACTTACACTAACCTGGTCTGGACTCAAGGAGCTGTCGCCACTGGCGTTCCTCTCTTGATTCTGTGCAGTCCTTTCCTGTTTGCAAGCCGTGTGGTACTCGAGTCTGGTACGTTCCACTTTCTGCAGTAGTTTCGCCCACGGTTTTTGGGCCTTTTTGAACGCCTCGTCCATCTCTTTACGTTCTTTTAGTTGAATCATTGACTGTGGACAAAAGGTATCATAAAATTAAAATAATGCGGGTACAATTCCATGAAGAAATAGTATGTAAATATACCGGCATGTTTACTGTAAAAACAGGCCAAAGTTTTAATAAACGAGTTATCTGATAACTCTTTAACTTTTATATTCATAATAGCTCATTCCCGCTTGTGTCGTTGGTCATTAAAGATGGTGAAGAGTCAATTGAATCCAAAAATAAGTAGTCTAGAACCATCTACGAAAAGTTCCCCGTCGAATGGTCATAGACCTACGCCGATTCGTTCAGTATTTTGACTTGAACTCAGAAGCAACTAACTAACAAAGGAACTATATTTTCATTAGATATATAGATAGAAAATAAGTATGTACCATGAAGTTGAGGTCTCCAATGAAAAGAATTAGAAAACTAAATATATCATTATTCTATCACCGAATTGTTAATGGTTAACATATGATCTTGTTCATAGCCATTGGATTGAAATAGTAAAGACCTATTTATTTTTATAGGTATAAAATTTGGAAAAGCACATTTACGGACTTCCAATTGAACTCAATTAGTCGTAAAACTTAGTCGAGCTATAATTAACTAACTAACTTAATAAAAAAACTATTCCATCCTCTTATCAAAATCCTAATCAATATTACGAATGCGAAGATGAGTTTGTTTGTCACGTTTTCACGCCTTAACTACTCATCCGATTACAATTAAATTTTGCATGGACGATCACAGAAATTTAAGACTACAAGGTTAAATAACTAAGGGTACAGAGTAAAATGGTACAAAAAAGAACATAGAGCACTTTATATAGAACTATATCATTATTTTATTATTATTATTATTATTATATAGTATAAAACAAAGTTCCCTACCGCGTCTGTCTGTCTGTCTGTTCGCGATAAACTGAAAAACTACTGAACTGATTTTCTTGCTGTTTTCACCAGTGGATAAAGTAATTATATACTAAAAGGTTTTAGTATATAATTTGTCAAGGATTTTTTTATAGTCAGGGCGGGATTACGTCTGCCGTGCCCGCTAGTATATTATATAATATAGGGCACAAATAATGTACCGTTCCTGAAGTATAGGTTAAATCAGTAGGAACGCAAGCGAAGCTGCGAGCAAAATCTATTCAATCATAAACATATCTGAGCTGGTTTCCCGATATTAATAATCCTACTCGCACATCATATCCGGTTAATCTCTAATGAAACTTTTTGACAACACGCAATACAGGATCCTAATCTGGCGTGTCGACAGAACATGCAAACAAACTATAAAATGCAGGAACACGTCTTGCCTGTGTCACGTAGCGCAATAACATCAACGTTATGAGTTTACAAGCTACATTCATGAAAATAAGTTGGTTTATCTCGTTCGTTGTTTCATAGAGCTTAAACGACGTTCGAAACAAAGGCGAAATCGAAATCCAATATATACACGGGATAAATTTTCAGTTTTAAAGCCGAGTCGTAAAGTAATTAAATTTTATGGCAAATTCACATTTACAATTTATAGAAGAGTTTGTGAACATACCTAATTATTTCGCAAACTCTAATGGAGCGTATCGTAACATAGCTAACGTAATCGTAAGATAGCTTTGGACTGGTGTACTAACGAAAAAAAAAATGACCCCAATTGTTCCCTTTACAGTACGATCATGTAATGAAATAAAATGACGACTCAATCTGTCAATAATTTTTGAAGATCACCCTACTGTCTTATGTCTCACTCACTTTTCTATATTGAAAATTTTTTAACCCGAATATTTCACTTTTTAGTACCATATTTCATACACTTCTTCTTGTTTTTAATATGGCAACCCGTGTGCGCACGTAATTTCCTCAGTGTCATTGAATAGAGCCAAAAACAATGGGGATTGTGACAATAAAACAAATTTCTTTATATCCCGAATGGGCTATGTAAAATGAGACACCACGACACTTTCTTACAAATATCGTTCTGACAATTCCAAAAAATAAATTAGTCAAATAGAAAGAAAATATGTTTATTGCAGCAAATACGCGGGCAATATGATATTAGAAAAATAGAATAACAAAGATGTAAACATAGAAAAAAATAGAGAAATTAAACGTTAAAATCTATTAAAATTATGCCACGGTTTTACTGCAAAGGCGCACAATTCAGCACATGCTGGCTGCCACCTTTACAAGTGACCCCAGCGCTGATTTTCTATTGTGGCCAAGTGGGTTTAAATATATAATAATAACACTATAATTATAAGATAATATCACAATAACACTATAAATGTGAAGTATATTATGTATGTATGCATGTATATAAGTAGATCTTAATAGATCTTAATATATATATTTTTGTGTGCGTGGTATTGCTGAACTCCTCCTAAACGACTGGACGATTTTGTGATATTATGTATGTATTCGTGTATATTAAGAATGGTTTAGATTCACAATTGGACCCGGCAGGTGGCGCTGCGATCGACTTTTAGGATTTTTTTTGTTTTCAAGGCAGGACAACGTCCGCCCGGTCCGCTAGTATTCATATAATAAACAAAGTATTAAAAAATAGACGTAGTCGCTCTGAAATGATGGGCTAACAACATACATTCCGCAAATCATTTTTATTTATATAGAAGATATGTTTACGACACAAAGTAATTAACGATCGGTTTACTGAATAACTAATAACAGACAACGTACACTTCTATTATAAGATGGTGTTGATAATTCCATATAATACATGCCATGTCACGCTCACTTGAGTCTCGAGTTATCTATGTAACATTATGCCCTATTGCAATAACATGGTTATTCGTATGGTTCCATTATACAGAGGTAAGTATTCTTTATGCATCATTTATTAGTTTCATAATTTAACAGGTTTATAATTAAACTAGCGGGCCCGGCAGACGTTGTCCCGCCCTGATTATGAAAAAATCCTTGACAAATTTTATACTAAAACGTTCCTCATCAATCACTCTATCCACCGGTGAAAACCGCATGAAAATCCGTTCGGTAGTTTTTGAGTTTATTGCGAACACACAGACAGACAGACGCGGTAGGGGACTTTGTTTTATACTATGTAATGATGTACGTAACCACATTTCCTTAACAGCCTGTGTTAACTTATGAAGAATATGAAACTTATATCAAGTCAATGTAATTTTTCGGAATCATTAAATTACATGCATTAATGTACTCGGTAAATTGCATAAAATAACGTTGCTAATAACACCTGTCTATGTTCCCCGTTTTTTTCTGTAAGCTACGTATCGATTTTTAATAAGAATTTCATCCGACAGGTTTATGCACTCATGCATATTTTGTTCACAGAAAGTAGCAAAGAGTCTACGATATCTTCTTATGAAAGAATAAATTCTTTTTTAGACGCTTACAATACTGAGACTGACTGAATGTTAGAAATATAAAAAAATAATATACTATAGAATTGAAAACCTTGAAAAGGTCGACTTAAAATGGTGTATGTCTACTCCAAAGAGTAACTAACAGTAACAATTTATATTTTTACAAATAATTTAAAAAAAATACTGTTTATTTGCAAAACTATTTAACCAATATAATACTAATTCATATCCAATAGGATATGATAACTACATTTGACATTTAAAGTAGATCAAAATCACCCTTTATCATTTCAACGAATGTTTTAGAAGGTAAAAGCAGTTTCCAAATTACGCGAAACAGTAAATAGTTTTTGCAAGTTGAGATTTAGTAAGTTTTATAGATTTTATAACTATAAATTACAATATGCGTAAAAATATATCGGTCTAAATTTAAATACACGTGTCTAAATCACGTGGATACTCATGTCGACACATGTTGTTGAGTATACAAATGTAAACTATTTCTTGACATTGAAAACAAAATAATACGAATTATCGGATCATATAACGGACACGAGACACAAGTAATCGCAAACCTGATGTATCCATCTATTCTTATACGGCATCAATGGATGTGACGCTCATTTATATTGATAATATAGATGTAAATTATTATCTTTCCAACCTTGACACGAATTAAACAATACTGTGCATATATTATACAGGCAGTATATATACCAAGGAGAATTAATTAGTTTGTTTCGATAGCTTATAGTACTTGTGACATATGGTTCGTTTTTCGTTCAATAACATATGAACACAAGAGACGAAAAACTGAGACAGTGTTCGACATTTCAATAATGAATCACTTTTTTGAGGCTCTGAAATGCGAGATACAATTATATGAATCCATGAAATTTCCTGCATAAGTAGTACTCGATCAAAACAATTTTACACTAAAATTATAGCTATAACAATTATGATCGATTCCCTTCCGTGTTCGTCACTAAGCCTGGTGACGTTGTAGAGGACCTGACGGCCAACAGTTAATTGGTTAAAAAAAGCAATATAATAAGGCTTAGTGGCGTAATTGTAGTGAGTAGTAGGTAGTACTCTACTCTCGCATATAACTGATTTTATGTGATGGGACATATGTTCACCTGCTTGTGTGTTTCCATGTTATTGGGTTTTTTTTATATTTTTATATAATTTAGGGACTTAGGTCCACGAATAACATGTCAATCCCATCGTACCCTCATCGTAGCTTATTCACAAAAGAGAATTAAACACAAACATCTATAGAATCTTGGCTTCCTCACTTTCAGGTAAGATTATAGACTATATAAGGCCCACAAGATTCTATGGAAGCAACCCTGATCTAATCTATTAAGTTTTAACTGATCGATAACAGTTTTTCGTTGTGCTTTATTGCGGTTACATTCCACCAACAAGTGTTGCGAGTCTTCTATCGTGCCACAAGTTAGACAATTCGGTGATAAAGTTTTTCTCATAAGAAATGCAAACTTGTTGAAAGGCATAATATGTCCGAAACGTACTCTGTTTGCGATAACAATAAGAGATCTATTTAAGTTACTGTTATTGATTAATTACCATAATACAAGCAAGCTATGTCTAGTTTGGAATTTAATAGCCTTTTAAAAATAAATTGAAGCGATTATGGTTGACATGATGTTCGACTCTGATTCGGAACTTTCGATGAAGGAAAACGTGGTGAAAAAACTATAGTATGATGGTAGAGTTTTCTCCAAGTCCGCCTGGCTAACTACCACTAGTTGTATCTATGTAGCCGAGAGCTAGATAGTTTAGGTTAATATGTTCGATAAAAAAATGTGTTAAATAAATGAGGGGGGTAAAAGCGATAAAATACGAAGGTAAAAAAAAAGAAAAAAGCCGGTAAATTTGTTTCATATTTAATATAATTTTAAATAGTTTAAGATGTACGAGCGAGTTGGACGAACGTTGATTACTGTATGTTGAGACATTGTATTGTAAAGAGACATCATTGCATATTATAAAACGAAGTCCTCCGTCGTGACTGTCTGCCTGTCTGTTCTTTAATAGATAGAGTGACTCAGAAGGAAGGTTTTGGTATATAATTTGTCAAGTTTTTTTCTTGTAAATTGGTTGAAATATAAGTGTTGGAAGTGTCGAAAAAAGTCAAGCCGCCAGGGAGCTTTCGTCGAAAACGCTGCCAAATCCCTTTGAGATATAAACAAAACAATTGCGATACTAAACGACGCAGACGAAGTAGCGGTAATCAGCTAGTATGTGTATACTTTGTAAGAGATTAAATTAAATTATTATTAGATAAATAATAATCTAATTTCAGTAATTTCAGTATTTGTCTGTAGACGGAATAAGTAAATTAATGTTCTTTGGATTTTGCCGCACTTAGAAATATTTTCATTGTTCTGTTTGAAATTCAAGTAAATTCTGTTCCTAAACCGTCTGAAATTCTTCGTTGATTAATTGTGCTTTTTATCATTTATGACTTTTTTGTCCGTGTTGTGGTTATGTCTTTTATGTTTCTGAGAGAGTAGTTTTCCGGGATGAAAGGTTCTTGCCCTTTTGTCATAAATATATATATATTGCGGCCGGGCGGACGTTGTCGCCGAAAAAAAAAAAACCTAAAAGGTGGCGCCTGGGGCAATTGTGATCTCGATCCACGAACACACAAAAAAATATAAATCGGCGGTTTGGAGGAGTTCAGTCACATACACACGCACACAAGAAATATATATATTAAGATATATATATATATATATATATATATATATATATATATATGAATTAGTAACGGCATGAAAGCGTAACATACAAACTCACACCCACATTTATAATATTAGTTAATATAAATATAGTATTGAGTGTAATTTTTTCCATACTTGAAGTAATTGCTACAGAAGAGACTCCGATTGAAATCTGCTACATTTCAATACTAATATCACGGTCTCTCTCATAAAATTAAAAAAATACGTTGCATTCTCAAATGGCTCAAGATATTGTGTTCAGATATCGCATCGATTGACGTAGCAATATGTTAATGAGCTCGAACATTTTATTTAGGTAAATATATCGAAGAAACCATAGCAAGTTGCAAGGGTCTGTCTAATGAATGCTTGATTAACTACCTGTAAATCGAAAATCTGTCAACCAGCACCAGGTATGTTCCGGTATCTGCATGTCAGAGCAATTTTTTTATAGTTTAGCGTGTTACTCTGGTGGGCCACCTCGTCACATTATATCAAGCAAGAGTCTTGTCAAAAGTGCGAACAAATAATAAAAAAAATAACTGAACTATTTTTCTTTGTCGACTATATCTATTTTTGTCGAGTTCTTCTATCTTCTTATATATATATATATATATATATATATAAGAAATTCCCACCTATATATTGACTCATCACGATATCTCTGGAACCATAAGGCGTAGCGACTTGAAATATGGTAGGAATATTCCTTTCGCCGAGTAGAGGTCAGCTAAGAACGGATTTTACGAAATTCCACCCACAGGGGGGGTTGCGGGGGGGGGGCGCGGGTGGTAATCAGGGCGGGACAACGTCAGCCGGGCCTGCTAGTATCATATATGTCATTAAAATTACAGGAAAATCAAAAATTTTTGTTTTTATTTCATAGAAACTAAGTCTTTATCGAAAATAAAAATTATCATAACATTTTTATTTTATCTAAAGTTATGAAAATGTTAAAAAACGCTACGATTTTTATACGCAATCTACTTTCAGCTATGTATGTTTTCCTTCAATGTCGAAGTGGGGCAAACGGTATGCTGCTTCATGCTTCTGTACAGTAAAATATATTGTTGAGATAGTAAGCGACGAACGACGAATATATCTATACATGCATTTGTATTTCGTTGAGCACCGCGCGAATGAAAAATAACATAATTTAAATTTATTGATGTTATTATAAGGTTTATCGTATTATATATGTAACTAGTTAATTAAATAAAGAAGTTGTTTTGTAAAATATTTCAAGGACGATATATACTCGTTATTCTTGTAACGGAAACGATAAAAATTATTCAAATATGAAAGGAGGTGCTTGTGCAATCGTTAGTAGCTGAACGCGTGATTTCTGTTATACAACATAATACATATAAGATATTGGTATACGATACTGATAACAATGCAGTAGACATGTCACAACCTAAGGATTGTCGACTATCATATCACGATATCAAATGTTAAAATCATCTGTATATCAATGAATTACGAACATATTTGTGTTATCGCTCCCATGAGGTGTTTTTAAAATTGTAGATTCTGGAGTATTAATTAAAATGCACATATTACTTAGATGTCTCTCCCAGATAGTCCATGAATCCCAAGGACTGACCTTCGAATCGGTAGTGATCCTGCAAACAAAGGGCAGAAGGATGCAAATCCATGAGAGCGTTTCACGTGTTATACCAGCAATATCCAGACACATCAACATCTGTGTGTGTGTCTAATATACCGACGTGACTGATGACACAATTAGTAGTTAGTAGGTTCATCCATTGGACCACGGATGCTCCGGCGCGGGACATTGTGGATTTTAATTTAAAAATTGTTATAAAAGATGATATGAATCCGCCATAAAAGCAATAATCTCAATAAAAAAACAAATAAAATAATAGCTAAGCAAAATAATAATTATAGTTGGTTACCATAACATTAAAAAATATTTTTAACATAATTAATAAAATAAACGAAAGCAGAAAAAGGTGCGAACTTAGAGTCTACAGAAATAAAAAAAAAAACTTTATAGAGTTTTCCTACATGTTTCTAATTCATTTATCGTTGATTAGGATACAACTAAATATAATAATGAAACTATACATTCTCAGTCGAGTATAATATGAAATTCACCAACGAGATAATCTGTAACTGCGTCACATTTATATTTAAGAGAAGATTAGTAGTGTTTGCACGTAATGTCAGCACACGACGTATAGTGTGTGTTTCCGCATATTTGAGCAGCGTTATCGCGATACGCACTAACGTGGACAATCGCTTTATTAACATTACTTACAACACGAAGGTCTATTAGCAATAAACATGACATTATTTATGAATATACTAACTTATATAAGCCAGATTTGCTGATCATATTTAAAAAAAATATGGCAAAGATCAATGGAATCTAAAAAATAAGTAGCGTAAAACCATCTACGATTTTTTTTATACCACGGGAGGCAAACGATAAGGTGTGTCATCTGATGTTAAGTGATCTCCGCCGTTCATAGACACTAGCAACACCAGAGGAGTCGCAAGTGTATTGCCAGCCTGTGTTTAGGGGAGAGGAGGGGAAGGGGGGACGGGTGGGGAAAGGGAGGGCAATGTGGTCCTCCGGCGCTCTCACTGACCGAACGAAACGCAACAATGCAAGCACTTACTTTACGTTGGTGTCTCTGTGGATCGGGTGGTACTACCCCTGGCGAGCCGACCCATTCATGCTGAGACCAGTAATAGCTTCAGCGTGGATCTACCACCTACAAAATCCGTACAGGAAAAAATCCGCTTTGAACGATAATAATCCTGTGCTGATACGTTCAGTATTTTTGACTTGATTGAGTCTCACAGGAATTGTACTTTCATTATATGTATTCATTACTTTTAAACTAATTTTTATTACTGAAATTAATATATAGAACATCGTACATAAAAAATTTAGTACCGTCTATGATTATTTATAGAACGTATCGACATAGGACTATGATCATTTGGTGCGGTATTTTACGTTGATCATTCTAAGCTACTTATTTTGTGGATTCCATTGATTCTTTGCCATTTTTTTGTGAGTAATATTAGTTACAATATTTTTCTAGAGTTCTAGAGCTCTCTCCCTTAAAAAAAAACAATATAACAAAAAAAAACTAATCTTTTTCATATACTGAGATATTAAAGTTAATCCATTACAAAGAATTGACAGTCCAATCTGTCCTGGTACTTACCAATATGAGATATATCATTAACTGCCACAATTTTTATATTTATTACAAGTGTAAACGTGAAGCTAATGAACTAAATAGACAAAGGTCACTATCGTTATTTCCCGCGAAAACTCTTGGAGAAATGCCAGGCTAAGTTCGTGGCGTCTTTAATAAATTTCGCACAAAGAAAAACTAAAAGTTATTCGCAATGGTGATATTGCGATAGTATTTTATCGGTGAAGACTTATACGTGTACGGTCAATGTTCGTATTTATGATCGCGCCAATAATAAATCTGAGTGGGATGTTCTTTATTTATGTAGGGCATAAACAAGGTTAATATTTCATATCACATCAGTACCATTATTGAACGGTTTATAAACATAATAATATAACTACCCAGTTTATAATATAATTATGAAGGACTATCCTGACCACAAATCGTGGAACGGTTTTAATCACTATTATTATGGTAAAGTTAGCGATAGTAACCCGATATGGGGTCAATATTAAGGACCCGTAGTTTACAAAATGAATCAAACAAAGGAATAGCATGAATGCTGCAATATGAATGAGAACCAGTATTTTTACTTGAAAATTTAAACGAATGTGTGTCGTTACAGTTAAAAATCAGCTAAATCAATCAATTTTAATCGTTCATGTTTAATTTTGTTAGTATTTCCAGATTTTATACACCTAGAACGAAGTTCAAATTTTGCCGTCAATAAGGTATTTAGTTTTTTTTATGACCTTCATATTTTACGTGTACAAAATTTGAACATCTTGAAAAATAATGTTAAATATTAGGAACAGCTAAAATTGTATTCAGCTCATTTTGAAATGTAACTAATCATATATTGAAAATATAATAGGCATACAAATAGTCAGTTCATTCGACAGGAAGACGATTAAAAAAGATTAATTTACCATTGTGATATAACAGTACACATTGAGATTGGCAACTACATCAACAATGGATATATTTATACTATTATACTATACAATACTATTTATAGAATTTTTTTTTATCTCGACCAAGGAAAAGCCCCGACAGTCTTATTGTGTTGGTCAATTAACCCTTGCATTTTTCGATATTTTTATAATTCTACATTGTAATTAAAAACGAGATAAGTCGTATTTGAACGTACAAACCTTGAAATATGTTGCCCCAGAAAATGAAAATAATTGCTTGCCAAGTAGAAACGTATGTGATATTTAAAAATATTATAACAATTATGTTAAAAAAAAACAATTACATACTGCAATTTCTTACCGCGTTGAAATTTATTATATTATAAGCAATTTTAAAGAACTGTGAGGTCTATCAACTGTCAATGTTTGTGACTGAACCATGAAAACTGTATTTTGGGTTTCTGCTATAGTCAAACAAAGTAGTTGGTCTTTCTAATTGCAATATAGCTTCTTTATCTCGTACTACAAAATCGAAGCAATAGACAATTATGCAAGGATTCAAATAGATTTTGACATGTACTCTCCCTGTCACGAAAATAAAACGCATTACAAAAATATATTTTAAAAAGGTCATGAGAATTTCTAATAATAAAGAAGTTATTAGCAAATATTGTATTCGTTTTGACTTTTTTGGGCACCAATAAGTGTAGAAGGGCGTAATTCACTTACGTATCAATTTATTATAACACTATATTTGGTATATATACATTATACATAGTTATTATATACGGAATCGAGAGTTGTTTTACCCTGAAAAGGTTCAGACATATATGACATTATTTCAAGGTACCAAATGTATTAAAAATATTAATAAGTACATATAATAAAATTATTCACTAATTGTTTTATTTTATATCGAAAACTCAACTATGAATTAGTTGTGTAATTGACTTATTGAACTACCTTGAAGCTCCATGTGGGAAATGGGAATGGTTAAAGGTAATGTTCACAAACTTGTCTCTTCCTATAAAGAATTATTTATATTATTATACACGATCATAGACGTAGATAATTTTACGTGTATGATATTTTTATTAAGCTATTAAATAAATGTATGAAGTGAATACTTTACAAATACAAGATATTACAAAATAAGACATATAGTCCAGTCATTTTAGGTTTTATCTGCAGAAAATTTCCTAGTGAGCTGGATTCTAGAA
Source organism: Antheraea yamamai (assembly GCA_036509395.1). Classification (NCBI taxonomy): domain Eukaryota; kingdom Metazoa; phylum Arthropoda; class Insecta; order Lepidoptera; family Saturniidae; genus Antheraea; species Antheraea yamamai. The sequence goes on along the minus strand of AP028437.1, from coordinate 8,964,128 downwards.
TCTATTATGGATTAATTAATGGATATTATGGATGTAAAAAAAACGGGCCATGCTACCTCGTAGGTGGTGAGGAAACGAGTGCATCGTCATAATGTAGTCGCTTTCTCAGTGCTCTACTCCGAAAACGGTTGTTTTTCAACAAAATGCAAGAAAATTTTTTTTAGATAATTTTACTAGGAACAATTCTTATAATGACCGCTATTGACCTTCGAGTAATAGGTCGCGAGATATTTGCGAAAAACTGATTTTCGTGACCTTTTGACCTTTATAAATTTATTACAACACCGCAATAAAGGCGTATACAAAAATCCAGCTCACTAAGAATTTTTCCGCAGATTGAGGTTTAAAATGCCTTAAATGACTGGACTAATAATTGGCAGTATTAGTATCTATTTTTATATTGCGTACCAAAATGCAAATCACAGTAGGTAGATGGGGTGTTATGATAAAAGGCTGTAAAAAAATTTCTTTTTATGCTTTGAATTTTTTTTATTAATTTTAATTTTAGAATATGTGTACATTGTAACTGCACTTAAAAAAATTATGCACACTTTTGACTTTATAGTGCATTAATTCGTACACACTAAATTTTGAATTTTATGCGCGATTTATTTATTAAAATATTAAAATATTGTGACAATTAATTGCAGAATAATTTATAAAAAATATTAATACTCCCTAGAGTGATGTACGTAAGAAATAGTCTCCGGGCATGTAACCGACATGTTCATTACACTGTACCAAATCATTACATAGTATAAAAGTAAGTCCCCTACCGCGTCTGTCTGCCTGTTCGCGATTAACTCAAAAACTACTAGACGGATTTTCATACGGTCTTCACCAATGGATAAAGTGGTTCATTAGGAAGGTTTTGGCATAATTTGTCAAGGTTTTTTTTTTAATCAGGGCGGGCCAACGTGTGCTGGGCCCGCTAGTATAATATCAAATTAAGTCGACTTTAAAACCTCAACAGTAAAGAAATGCAAGAATGACATGAGAGTTTCGACTTAACGGAGCAAGAACCTTCTCTTTAATTCAATGCTACTATAAATAATTATACATCAGAAAATAAATTGATTACTGCTATAAATGCTAAAGACACATGATTTCGTAATATGTTAAAAATCACCACACAATTAACTAATGAATGTCGTGATATCGTTAACGGTGTAATATCAACATAATCATTAATATCATTATGCGCGATGATCCAACCTCTATGCATAGCTGTGTCAACGTTTGGCTAAACTCCAAACTGTCATAGATAACAGGCCCCTGATGGGATGTTATTAAGAGCGACATTTCTTTACGCCGATAAGCTATTCCTGTTCGGTTCGTCAACAATGTTAATTTTATTATATCAACTATAAAACAATCTTAATTTACAACTATATGATATAAAGATTTATAGAGCGAGATTGGTGTACCATAAAGATTCGGACTTAGAAGACAGTCATCCATTTCATGTATCTGATGTGGTATGTACGAACGTGGGTGGTCCTATTGAGAATTATAATCATTCTTACCCTTGTTCCGCCTAAGTAGGGTCGGCACAACAGGTTTTCCTTTTCCACTCTTCCTTGTACGATGTCATCTCAGTACTCACACCTTTTATACACATCATTTTTCACACAATCTATCCATACCTTTTTCAGTCGTCCTCTACTCCTATATCCGTCCATCTTCATACTTCAAACTTTGCTAGTTATATGGCTTTCGTCTCGCCTCCGCCGATACCATGCTAACCTATTACTCCTCAACTTATCTGTAATTGGTGCTATTTTCAAACGTCCTCTGATACACTCATTCATAATTTTATCCATTCTACTTACACCACACAAACATCTTAATATTTGCATCTCTGCCGCATGTAGTCTTCTCTCATCTGTCTGACTGGCCTTATAATTGTTTTATTTTTATAAGTTTCCTATTTATTTATTTCTTTTAATTTCTTTAAATCAAAAGGAGATCAGATGTTAAGTGATCACCACCGTCCATAGACACTCGCAATACCAGGTCGCAAGTGCGTTGCCAGCCTGTGTATGGGGGAGGGCTTAGGGAAAGGGGAAGGGAAAGGGGAAAGGAGGTGGGCCTCCGGCGCTCTCACTGACCGAACGAAACGCAACAATGCAAGCACTGTTACTTCACGTCGGTGTTCTGTGAGAGGGTGGTAGTACCCCGGGCGAGCCGACCCATTCGTGCTGAAACTAGTAAAAGCTACAACGTCGCTCTACCACCTTTATTTATTTTATTAATTTACTAGCGGTCCCAGCAGACGTTGTCCCGCCCTGATTATAAAAAAATCCGTGACAAATTATATACTAAAACGTTCCTCATGAATCACTTTATCCACTGGTGAAGACCGCTTGAAAGTCCGTTAAGTAGTTTTTGAGTATTGTTTATCGCGAACAGACAGACAGACAGACGCGGTAGGGGACTTTGTTTTATACTATGTAATGATTTACAAATATGAATAATGCAACAGTCCACGGTCCGATGAAAAATATAATATAATATTTATTTATTCTGTTATAGTATGAAGAGACGCTGCGACCTATTGTCAGTGGCAAGATGTTAAGAATAAATTATGAATTCTCATGTTTCTACAAATTTGTCTATAATTTTATTGAAGTAGCTTAAACGCAGTTTTATTCTTACATTTGTTCAAGCTCAATTTGAAACCGTTGGACTTTATTTCATTACTAGCTTCTCGCGGCATCGTTACTTCGGCAACGATGCATTTTATATGGATGAAAGTAGCTCTTTTCTATATTACATGATGGTTCGTTGAGTAGTTTTGGCGGGAAAGCGTAACAAACAAAGTTACTTTCGCATTTATTATACTAATGAGGATAGATATGTTCAGTCATTTTACCACAACCGTTTATCAATGAAATATTACTATTACATAATCCTTATCCTGTCCACATACTTGGAGCTGAACAAAAATCAGTACGAATTAAGAAAAGAGTTCAATTGTAAATTTTATATAGCTTATAAACAAAGCATTTAATCAGTCTCTTCTGATATTACGTGGTGACCTAATTACAGAGAAGCACGATCTTTCAAGTGCAATCGCGGGAACAGTGCTTGCGGACAGAGTTTCAACCTGAGGATGGTCTAACCCTTGGTGGGGTTCTAATGTAACCAGAAGATTACTAGCAAAATTCTGTACCACCAAATTTCTTTTCACCAACAAAGCAAACAGCTCATTTGTAACATCAGAACTAACGTTGATCAGCGTGATTTGAGCATTCATCGCTTCAAAATGAACAGAACATAATGTTTAGCCACTATCGTTTTAATGCCATATTTGAGACATATAACTGACTTTATTAAAAAAAAAGGCACCATTTGTTACCATAACGAGTAACTTGATACTATTATTTTAGATGGGTATCTTCCGCTCATACCCGAGACCCCTCTATAACCAGCACGAAGCCGGTTTCCATATAAATCATCGAGTAATTATTTAAAAAAAAACCAACGTAATAACTGCTTTGTATTCTGTTGAACTAAAAAAATTCTTAAATGGACGAGTCGTGTACGTTATAAATATTCTTAGTGGTCGTACAGTTTTTGTTGTTTTTTTTATTTTGAATATATATTTTTACTCGTCATGTGACATATGAATTCACGTGAATGTTTAATTCGTTATGTACATTTTTGTGAGAAGCATATAACGTACTAGCTTTTGGCCGCAGCTTCGCCCGCGTTATTGTAGTATTGATCTATAATTCCTCAGGAACAGTACATTTTTCTATCACCCTATCTCCCTGACAACGTATTTATACAAAATGTCATGAACATAAGTGGAGTTGTTTAAGCGTGAAGGCGTAACAAATAAACAATTTCCTATTTGAATTTATAATACTACTTAGGATGGTTTAAAGCATATTAACTCAGGTACCTATACGAAAAAAAATATGTGTTCGAAAAGAATGCCGCCGTCTTTATAAATACCGACAAAGCAAAATTTCTTAACATATAACTCAAGTACCTACGAAAGTTCACGAATTAATAACAAAAAATTAAAATAAAATTCTTAGCATTCTTAAACCAGTACTATTAACATTGTTGTCCGATGCATTAACAAGAAAAATGTTATAGAGGTCAGACGTGTGAAACAAAACAAACAACATATCGTAACGAGCACGATTAGATATTTAGATAAGCTAACGTCACCAATAAAAAGGTGCACGCGCAAGCAATAATGTTACTCATTATAGGTGTACACACAAGTACACAAGTAGCGAGGAACCGATTGTTCTGCAAAACAATGGCCGACCGTGAATCACCTTTAGAGTCGAATCTACAACATTGACACAATGATGGCCCATTGACGTTATATAACACTTTGTTGATTTCAGTTGAAACTGGCTTCAGGCCCCGGCTTCGCACGGATGTACTAACAAAGAAAATAAAACCAAACCTTCCCTTTATAGTACGCGTATGTCTTCCTCTCACCCCTTTTCCACCTAAGTAGGATCGGCACAGGTTTTACTTTTCCACTCTTCCCTGCCATATATCATCTCACTATTCACACCTTTTATACAAATACCATTTCGTCGACACATGTTGTTCATTTCCACTCTCCCGTGTCAGTATTCATCTCAGTATCTCAGTAGTATATCAGTAATCCATTTTACTACCATTTTAATATCTTTTTCGGTCTTCCTATACTCATATATCTTGGACCTTCATACTCAATATGTTTTTATTCACATGACTTTCATCTCTTCTCATAATATGCACGTATCATGCTAACCTATTACTCCTCAACTTCTTTGTCACTGGTACAATTTTAAAACTCTCTCCGATATACTCATTCTTAATTTTATCAATTCTAACATTCGCATGTGTGCGACATGTGATCTTATCTCATCCATCTCTTTCGTAGAACCCAGCACTCGGATCCATATAACACAATTGGTCTTATTAAAGTTTTATACACATTACCCTTGAGTTTCAACGGCATTCGTGGGTAGCAAACTACTCCAGACACTTTTCACCTTTATGCGTTTAGCCCATGTAATGACGTAAAATGACAAATGAATAATTTGATTATCAAATTGTTTTTCAACATTTGTTTTTTACCCAAACAGGTATAGCCCGCCACTGAAGTGATACGCTTACAGACATGTGCTTACACATATTAATGAGTTATAGTGATTTCTTTGATTGCATTTACAATTGTGAAAAAATCACACAGTGCTATTGAGATATAATAAATATGACATCCAGGTTACTGTAGTATGTCTCACTTTGTGAGTCTATATCTGGTCCTATTTTACAGAACTACTGTGTAAATTCTATATGACAACAATTAAGGGAATGCATATTTAATGGCGTTATTGAGAGCTGTCGATAAATGAAAAGAAATTTAATGTTATTCTAAGGTAAAAAAACGATAATTAAGTTATTTTGTCATTCTAGAGATTTAATGGTCAAATCGAGTGGTGTTAAAAGGAATTTACTTGGTACATAAATACCTAAGCAGCAAAATATTGCCTTTAGCAAAAGGTGTACACATTTACATTAAAGTCAAATCAATAATTCAATAAATTGTAAACTTTCAAAATACAAAGGTTTAATAATAGAGTTAACGTTGTTTACAGACTAAACTTCTACTGACCCAATTGTTCTCGTAACTTTAGGGTTCCGGGATAATCTGATTTCATAAGCGTTTACAAATCCTCAATACGTAAAGATACGGACAACGTCGAAGAGGTTCAAAGGGTAATTTTATTTAAACGTTTGTTATTCCAGCTACAATTGGGATGTTCTCATTCTGATTACACTGTATTGTGAAGAATAGGCGAGCTATCCAGTAAGATTTCAAATGAAAAAAAAAATAGAAAGATAGAATACCATAATCCAAGACAAACAAACATATGAGAGTACACAAACTATAAGTTATTTACTTCCCAAACATCAGCTATTTCATCTGATTCGAAAACAAACTTACCAGAGCCAGTCGATAGTATACAAGATCCATCAAACATTCTATGCAAATAATTTCAATACACACACACAACTTACATATACTATGGGGCTTATGTTTCCGTTTGTCTGTCACGAACGAGACTGCCCGTGTAAAGGACACCACTTCGCGCGGTGTTTAATTCATGAGCGAACCATGTTAGCGCGGAATGTTCGCACGTGCTCACATTTCTTAGTAGCTTCAAGCTGACCGTTCAGTCAATGAGGTATTTAGCGAAATTTTGATCGTTCTATTTGTAAAAATTGTAGACACACATATAAATTGAACTGGTGATTATCTAACTTAATTTATGCTTTTCGAATTATCGCGAATTATTTATTACCAATGATATTATAGCTAAAAAGCTGTAGATACGTCATAAGCGCTTCGACAGCGCCTTTTTTACGGTTAACCTAAATTCATATCATCTGCATACAAAGTTCTGGTCCACTCTTGTGTCCCATGATGTATATCTGTATAGTATACATATTTTATTACCTGCAACAAATTTGAAATGTAGGTTGGCATCAACTTCAAATATATTGTGTTAGGTAGCGCGAATATCAATATTTTTTATTTAATTTGGTTAATTCAGTTATTTTTCGCTTTTTAGTGCCTTATTAGTTTTTCACATCGAAGGCGGTTTATTTTTTTTTTGTAAAAATTTTTTATTTCTCCATTTTTAGTGTCCATAAATATATCTGGTTTCTAATGGGTATAATAAATCGGTTACAATTTCGTACGTTACGAAAATACGTAGAGACGAAGTGGGTGAAAATCAAATAAACGACATTTCTCCCCCTGAGGGGTTGACTATTTTCTTCAAATTTATATGAGACCACCTCTGAATATACCCAATTTATCATTAAAATCGATTCATAATTGACGGAGATATCGATTAACATACATAAAAAAAAAACATACAACAACGTAGTAACCTCCTCCTTTTTTGAAGAGGGGGGGGGGGGGGGGGGGGAAAAAAAAAAAAAAAGGGGGGGGGGGGGGGAGGGGGGGGGGGGGAAAAACCTCAGTTAAAAATACATTGACGTCACGTGCTTCTTATATCGGAGATATATAACTATAATCCTCTAATTACATTGAATAACCCAATATACATTTTTAAAAACGATTTATTTCAGAAATATATGAATGAATTATTTATTGCACTTTTGATTCGTACACTGGCGAGATTAATGCCATGAGGCATTTTCTTCCAGCTAACCAGCAAATATAATGTAAAAAGTTTTTTAAATATTTGATAAAGTCTTACTTCAGTAAAATATATGGACTGTCTCATAAAGAAACTCAGAGTGTAGTTTATTATTGTACAGCTTATGAAATACTAATAGCAGCCTCACACGGTATAATCTAAATCAATATAAATAATTAAAATAAAAAAAAAACTCCATCTAGCTGTTTTTTACGTTTTCTTGAATAAACTTCTGAACCGATTCAAATACATTTTTATATAGAGGTACATACATATATTATATTATATTACTAGCGGGCCCGGCAAACGTTGTCCCGCCCTAATTATAAAAAAATCCTTGACAAATTATATACTAAAACCTTCCTCAAGAATCACTTTATCCACTGGTGAAAACCGCTTAAAAATCCGTTCAGTAGTTTTTGAGTTTATCGCGAACAGACAGACAGACAGACGCGGTAGGGGACTTTGTTTTATACTATGTAATGATATCCTAACATGTTAGAGTAAACATCTTTATTACATTAGTCCATTTATTTCTTCTGGATACTATTTGATGGTTAAAAATGTCAAATATATCACGAAAACTTGTGTAATTTAATAAAAAAACGTACACATTACAAGTCTCATTTAAGGAATTCTACGCGTGCTATACTATGTATACTTTATATATATGTATGTACTTTATATGTCATAGTTAAGAGCAAGCATTTAGAAATCTTCTTACATAGATAAATGCAGATTAAAATCAGCACATTAAAACCGATTACCAATTTAAAAAATACCGTTAGAAAGGGATTTTCACTTTGCATTTGTATGCGTTTAAACACCCAAGTGCGTAAATGTTTACATAATACATTGCAATGAACTTTTATTTGCTTGCGAAACAATAGATACTTGTCAGAATTTACAAAATACTTTGACGATTCACGAGATATATAGAAGAAAAACGAATTCTACAATATATATAAACCCATATCTTTAAAATTCATTAAAAATACAATCGACGATCGAAATGAAATTTTAACAAAAAATAAAACATATTTTAAAGAAAACCTTCCAGAAAAATGCACGAGAATATCCTTGGCCGTAATTAAATACCTACCTAGTCTTGAATATTTATAAACCCAACAATATTTCAATCACTTTATATTTTTTATTTGATTTGTAGTTCTTTATTATATATTTGAAATCTAAGATTCAACGCTAAAATGGGACAACTTTGAAAAATATCCTTTTATGATAAAAAAATATATTTTCCAAATCGGTTTATAAATAACGAAGATCTGAGGTAACAAACATTTAAAAAAAGTACCAACAGAATTGAAAAACTCGTTTTTGAAATCGGTTAATTACTATTTGAAAAATTATACTATAGTTTTTGTTAGTATTAGTTATAACTATACTTTAGTTTTAGACAATATCCAAAGATATTGAAACGACTAGAATAACAATTTTAATATCATTACATAGTATAAAACAAAGTCCTCTACCGCGTCTGTCTGTCTGTCTGTTCGCGATAAACTCAAAAACTACTGAACGGATCTTCATGCGGTTTTCACCAGTGCATAAAGTGATTCACGAGGAACATTTTGGTATATAATTTGTCAAGGATTGTTTTATAATCAGGGCGGGACAACGTCTGCCGGACCAGCTAGTTACAATATATTTATCCAGTGATCACGGACATTGTCAAAATATGGTAATATTTCATCTATACTAATAGTATGGGGTATTGAACACATACATTCATCACTAACCAGACAAAACAAGACGATAAATAACATTATTTACCAAACAGCTCGGGTAACTCCCCTGACTTTAACATATGTAAATGAGTGCTGTACTGCGGTTAGTAATATAATCTAACTGGTAATAATTACAGGCGTGGTGAGCGGTATCGGGAACAATATTTGGCCGCTCTCCAAAACCCATGCCGGGCTGTAGTATGAAATATAATATTTTTGTAAGTACTGCCGAATGTTGTTACCTTTGTCATAAATTGTGTATATTTCATGAAAATGTTACTATAAAAAAATATCAGAACATTAATTACTTATCACAACATATTATAAAACAAAGTCCCCCGCCGCCTCTGTCTGTCTGTTCGCGATAGAGTGATTCACGGGTAAGATTTAGATATATAATTCGTCAAGATTTTTTTGTAAATTGATTAATTTATCGTTATAAATGTTGGAAGTGTCGGAAAAACTCAAGCCACCTGGGAGCTTTCGTCGAAAACGCTGCCTAATCCCTTTTAGATATAACAACGCAATTGAGATAATAAACAACGCAGACGAAGTCGCGGGAATCAGCTAGTAATTATATATTATGAAAACACAATTCCTTTGAGTCGCAATCACATTTAAACTTCTGAACGTATCGGCATAGGATTGCTAAAGACCAATTAATTTTTTTGGAAACAATTAATCCTAGCTATTTTTAATGCCCAACTAAACCTAATCATCTAGTAAATTTTATACGACAGAGATGTATGACACGTCCTTTACTACAAACTTTAAGAGAAAAAATTATACGCATATGATGATTTCATAACAGTGAATAATTAACAAATAAAACTATGACTTCATTTCATTATTCTATTTATCGCTTATTTCAAATTTTACATGTTTTGCCCAACTGCGTTTGATATTAAAATAATAAATTAATTGGTTGTACACATTTAAGTAGTTCTTTTTTGTTTTACTCTATGATAAGCCATTTGTCCTATTGGAAAATAAAAATATTACAAAACGATTGAAAGTGCTCACTTACTATTTAGATTTCAAATTACACCTGCGTCTTAATTTGTAGGACAAATCATAACTATCACATATAACTCACCTTATGATACGTGTCCTTCTGCCAGTTTTTGATCTGTGCCATGACGTCATTAACGAGACGATCTCGAACACTGAGGTGCAAGTCTGAGAGCCTTTCCGCTTCCACCATGCCGCCTTTCCATGCAGCTTCCATTGTACCATACTCTGGCCCTGTTGACAAACAAAACCCTTATATATATATATATATATATATACGGAATCATCAATCAAGCATGTCAACAAAGTGTGTTTGTGTGTACTATATGCCCAGTTATATCAATTAAGTACCTGCAACTATTGCAATAGTCACTTTACGTTGGAAAAATATTGGTGTTGAATTGTCGAACATCGCTTCAAATAATGTAGGTTCGAAATCTGCATTAAAACAACCTTTTAATGGAGAAAATCACCATGCGGAAAACCACAGCATGTTAGTACAACTCTTTGTAAAGTCCACCTGGCTGGCTATCCGCCAAGCACTTACAGTTCTAGCAGATGCCCTTCGTCTTTTCTAGCTATAGCGCGTTACCATTTTAGGTCATGCCGCCATTAAATTTCTGGTGAGATTATTATAAAACGCTACAACTTATTAAATATTTAAAAAACACCACGTGGAGAATAAAACGGGTTAAAACGAATAGAATAAATCAAAATCAAAAAACGTTTATTCAGTTTAGGCCCTCAGAAGGTACTTATGAACGTCAAAACTACCACCTGTTCGGGAAATCAACCGAGTCATCGTGAAGAACTGACAAGAAACTCGATCTGGTTTATCTTTTCACTACACATAACACAGCACAACATAGTTTTATAGACATATACAGCTTTTGTATATATTATAACATTTGTTTTTGATGAGATTTGTTTGATGATGGACAGAGAGAGGCGTCATTTCCAAATGCCATCATCGTTCACATATTGATCCACCCTATAATAGCCTTTATGCATTAAGACCAGCTTGACATGGTACTTGAACTTACTATCTGACAAATCGGTAATGTGCTTCATAATAATCAGTTAATATAAAGTAAAGGTTAGAAAAGTGTAATGTAACTGTTCAGAGATATTCATAAACGTTAGGGGAACACCGTTAAGAAGCACTAGTTTCCGTTCAAGAAATACATGTAGAGGACATAATCTAGTTTCTGTGAAATTATGAGAAATACGGGTTGCGTTGTCACTTACTGGATGACGAAGCAAATGTCATATGACAGAGAATGTGTCTGCTTAATGTGCATTTCTCAAATGGTATTCAAAAGATTACACATAATAAACTGTAACTCGATTGTAGAAACATTTACAACGGAATAACACATTCGTACTGTACAACTGTAGTCAACATCTAGGGCACCATCAATATTTTGGTGCTTGTATAAGATAAAGATATTGCAAGGCTCATCAAGTATATTGTGATCAAAAAATTTAAAATGATTCATGATTACATCTTCTAACTCAATATGCAATATGATCTCGTATTTATCAACTGTTAAGGCAAATTGCCAGTTGGTCCTGATATCGCGCTTTACCCGTATTTTAATTACTCTGCATGCCCATGTCTATATCAAAACAAAAAGTAACATGTACACTTCAAAATAAAGTACAAATTACTGTGATCGAAAGCGTACCATAACGTATAATTTAACCGTTGGCAATCAACTTCCCAACGTGTATTAATGCTATTATGCTATATAAATCATTTTCTGTGAATAATTTCTAAAAACACATCCCTATATCTATAGGAAACTCGAATACTGTAAATAATTTGTAAGTAATCAATCAATTTGTTTGTGGCAAAAATACAAGACACAAGGTCATCAAGGTCACACAAGGATCTCCATCTCCCTATAACATCGTTCGGATTTAGATATATGTAACAGGTCGAAATATAAAAATAACTGGCTCTTGTTTAATTAACTATTAACAATATTTCAATTAATAATACAATCTAATCACAGACATTCCTTTGTCATTCATTATCACTTAACAGCGATATAATCAACACGATCCAAGTTTTAATATTGACTTTTAAATGTCTTAATTTTTGTCCGTATTTCTGAAAATAGATTGCGAATAAAATTTGCATTTAATTAAGCTAAGCATTTAAGTTTGAAATAAATTGTAAACTATGTTAAGGTATAAATTACTAGATACTTTTAAGAAGGAAAGCTGACAGCGGCCGTTCTTTATGTTATACTAGCTTCTGCCCGCGACTTTGTCCGCGTTGAATATTATTTTCGTTGGGTAACTTTAACTCGCGACTTCGTCTACGTAGAAGGTGAAAATATTTTTAAATAATACATACGCATACCCCGATTTTGATACATTTTTCATTGGCGCTCCGCTCCTATTGATCTTGGCGTGATGATATATAGCCTTCCTCGATAAATGACCTATCTAACATTGAAATAATTTTTCAAATCGGACCAGTACTTCCTGAGATTAACTCTTTCAAGCAAAATAAAACTCGGCTTTATAATATTAGTATAGATTTTTTTTGGTAACCAATCTTCTAGATTATTCCTGCCATTGTTGAGTAGATAATAATATTACAAGTGTGTTGTGATCATTTCAATTGTCTAACAAGATGGTGGCCTCCTCGTTAGAACTTTCCAGGGAGTTTTTGTGATAACTCATAATTTATGCACTGCGATATTATTTCCCATCCACTTCACTAGTGCACAATAACAAAACGATATAGCGTAAATCACCACCGATAGTAGAAAATAAAGAATCAAATAACACAAGATTATGAAAGCGATATAATAGTGAGATCCTGTATCCAAAACTTCCTATATATGCTGTGTGTTAAAAGACACACATGTATTTTTAAATTTAACATTAATAAATGCATATTTATCTATTATTTTAAAATCTTTTAAGTAAATTTATTAGAAACTTCTCTGCGCTCTCTTCATTAATTAGTGCATTTTAAAATAAAAAATGTATCTCTTACATTTTTATTACTAATTCCTGATAGGATTTCTAACTAATTACTAAAAATAACTAACACCTAGAAACTGTTATTAAATTATATTAATAGAATGGCTATAATAACTGGGATTTGTACCAAATAAGCGTTAAAAAACCATAATTTATAAATCTAAAGGTAGAGAGAAAGATAGACTTATAATTGTGTACAAATTAAATTCCATGCATCCAAGTATATATAACTAACGAACATTGATTTTATATCTAATTTTATTTCTACACTAGCTGTTACCGCGGCTCCGCACGCGCTTTTTAAAAATGTATTAAAGAAATGTAAAATTATGAGTACATTACAGAAATCTATACATATAATAAAAGGCTAACGGGACGAAATCTGTACATTAAATATTTAAAAAAAAATACTCTGGGAGGGTTTATAATCAAAGACAGAACAGATTTATATAGTTTTTAAAATTTTTGTCTGTCTGTCCGTCGGTCTGTCTGTCGGTCTGTCTGTCGGTCTGTCTGTCTGTCTGTCTGTCGTTTTTACAGGATTCACGCAAAAACTACTGAACGGATTTTGACGAAATTTGGTATGGTAGTAGTCTATACACCGGTATAACATTTAGGCCATGTTTTACATATATATCACATTCGTATGTCTGTTTATTTTACTTTTAAGAAAACACAAAAGAGAAGAAATCTACGCAAAAACTACTAGACTGATTTTCACTAAATTTCGTAATATAGTAATTTATACACCGATGTAATATACTAACTTCTGCCCTCGACTTCGTCCACGTGTAACAGTTACTTTTGGCCTCCGAACCCGAAATAACCTCGATTTTGGAACATTCTCCATCGGTACTCCGCCCCCATTGGTCTTAGCGTGGTAATATATATTATATAGCCTTCCTCGATGGATGAGCTATCTAACCCTACATGTTTTTTTTAATCGGACCAGTATTTCTTGAGATTAGCGAGTTCAAGCAAACTAACTTTATAATATTAATATCTATACATATAATAAAACTCTAACAAGGCCAAATCAGTAAATTAAATATTTTTTGAAAATGATAATCGGGGTAGACTTTGTTTTCGTTATAGAAGCCAAAAATAATTAATTTAGAATTTTTGTCTATCTGTCTGTTTCTGTATACACGTATCACTCCGAAATACTGAACCAATCTTGACACAGTGATAACTTATATTATAAAGTAACATCTAGGATACTTTTTGTCCCATAAAACACAAGGGGTTCTCAAAGATAACGGATAAAAGTAAAAAAAATTGTAGTTAATGATATTATTGACGGATTTTGGTAAAGTTTTCTTTGTGCTATAGCAATATATTTTTTAAATATGGCAAATATATATATTTTCAATAATTAATTTCAAGAAATGTGACTGATCTCGGCAAAAAAATCTATAATATAGCGAGCGCTGCTTGAAGAGTTTGGAATAAAAAAATAAAATCTATAGCAAAAATATTCATTGCTTTTACGAAAAAGTCTACGACACCATATATCTAAGTTTAATATCTCAAGTAAAAAGATGGTTTATATGTCAAAAGCAAAATAAATTTGAAGAGATTAAGTGTGGATGCAGATTCTACGTATACTTTACAATTTCTTATGGATCAAACAACTTAATCAAAATAGAAATTTAATGTAGAAAATGTTAATTGATGAAGTTAGTCAGAAGATAATGCGAAATATAAACTATAAGCCTCCAAAATTATTGTCCTGACGCTGCCGCTGGATCTACGCTAATTGTGAATGGGTACGGAGATGAGTGGCGCAGGAGTAACTCAAAGGGTATCGGGAAGACATTTATCGCCAATATATGTAGGTTATATTTTATCTTAATTGGACCCGGTAGGTGATGCTGCGAACGAGTTCTCGGCGTATTTTAAAAGAGTTCTCACATACCAACAGGGTATGTTTGGGTGAGTCTCTGGGTAGTTTGGATTCACAATTGGAAGCGGTAGGTATAGCTGCAATTGGTGATTAGGTTTTTTTTTTAAATGCGTTTAAAATACAATTGAAACCGGTAATAACCGATTTGCTGCAAACGAAGTTGCACGGGTCAGCTAGTGCTTTTCTAAAAACATTTTTTAAGTACAACATACACGCCGTCGACTGTAACATGTAACGTGTACATTAGAAATATGAATAATAACAGTGTATCGAATGGGATGGGATTTATCATCAGCAATGTACCTGGCTGGAACTTTAACCTACAATATATCACCCTCAGTGCTCATTTCGACTATATAAGAAAGTAATCAAATTTTAAGCTATACGTTATAGAACAATATGTGTTAAATATTTTATTATATAGATATAATATGCCCATATTATCGATATAATTAAGTTTTTCTTATACGTTGCTATAATCACTGAGTTATTTAGACGCAAGCCCAGTAAATAAAACAAAATCGCCGCCAAATTGACCAAAAAGATAATATAATTTAAATTACATACAAACACATGGCTTTCAATTGTGTATATTTATTCGTCAAGTGCAGTAAAGCGTCTCACGCGTTTGTTTACAATAAACAACATATTTTTGATAATTTTCACACGGACGAATGGACGGGTAACAGCTCAACAAATAAAATAGAATATGTCACCCGCTATAATTTCAGATATCTGCCAGTAAAATAGGTCCAGCCGTTTCGGACATAACACGGAACAAACAAACAAACAGACAGACAAAATATAATAATACAAAATACCGACATGATTTTTAAAAATGATTTTTTTTCTTATTTGTAGCCATGTAAATAAATAATTATCCATTCACCAAAAAGATGTTATTTTAATTTTACAATCACAGACTTTATTTTTATAATACGTAATAGATTACAAATAAAAAATTGGAAACGAAACAAACGTAGAATAAATATTTTCAATAGAAACACAAAATAATCTTTAAAAATGTTTGCGATAGAAAGTTAACACGTTACCATGGCAACGTTTATAATACTAACGCTAACACACAGCTAAAAGGAAAAACCTGCCCGATTTTGAAACATTCTTCATTGGCGCTCCGGTCCTATTTATCTCAGCGTGATGATATATAGCCTATAGCCTTCCTTGATAAATGAGCTATCTAACACCGAAATAATTTTTCGAAAATCGGACCTGTAGTTCCTGAGATTAGCGCGTTCAACTATACAAACCAACAAACAAACAAACTCTTCAGCTTTATATATTAGTATAGATTCAACCTTAGTGAAATCACTTTTTAGATTTCATCCGTTTTATTATAAAAAGTTATAAACGCACTGAACTCTTAGTTAAAAAAAGTTTGATCACAAAAGAATGTCTTACCCTTGTTTACAAATGGACATTATTTAAATTTAAATATTCTCTAACACTTGTCTAAGTCGACAGTTCTTATATTATTATTGTGATTTATTGTTTTTCAATTAGCTGGCAAAAGACATTTCATTGGTATAATTAATTTGGAAAAAATAAATTAATTAAACAATATTAGAGATTCACAAGTAAATCATATTACTATTATATGACACTATTGACAGTGTATTTAATCTGTCATTATACTGTTACTCCACTTTACGTACTTTGACATAATGTATAAATCATATAAATTGCTTATTTTATACATCATTTTCTTTTAACTTAAATATCACAATGATAACCAATTTAACGTATAATAAGTAAATTTTCTTAATGAAGATCTGAACAAAAATATTATTCATAAATTGCAATTGTTTGTACAATATTTGTATGTAATGGAACGTTTTTCAATGATGAGATTAAATTGAACGAACGCTATTCATAGTTGCTTTCATAAAACCTTAAACATAAATCAGTTGTTTAATTCCGCTTGGATACGCTTTTGTAATAAAGTATTGTAAACATGACTTCAACTAGATTTAAAATTTAGGCACTGCTTAGTAAAACTCTTGTTATACCCGTGTTCATTTTTGTTTTGTAATAAGACCGCATAAGTTTTAGCCTTTGACTACGATTTCATCTGATGTTAAGTGATTATATGATCCAAGATGGTAAACATGCTAAACTTAGAGGAACTGGCTCGCAAGTGAAGCTGTCGGAACACACCCATAGAACCCATAGACACCCATAGATGGCGTCAAATTTTCAACTTGAGGGTGGTAGCTAGTTGGGCGGGTTTAAAAAAGCCCTACCACCATGCCATGATATCATCCATCACAATATTTTCCTTTACCAAAATGTCCGGCTCATTCGCAAGAATTCAAACCTACGTCGATCGGCACAATGTCTGAAAACGCTAACCACTGAGTAATGATCACCTCTAAACTGTATTACAGCCTCGTTTCTTTTTTGTATACCTAATGATTTCCATATGGGCTTTATAAAACTTTACCAGTCTCTTGAATCCGAGATATGAGCTGTTTTACGCAAGTGCACCTTTCGTAACCAGTTATTCTTATATGGTATACTACAGATGATGTAACCGCTTGCAGCGAAGATAACCAATAACAGGCTCGAATTCCATTCGAAATTCAAACAGCACCTGTAGCGAAACTTTCGATTTTCAAATCCAACAACAAGGCATGTTAAATGGTATTGAATTCGGGCACGTACACGTTGCGTTGATTGCGCGCGCACCTCTATCCTAATTCGAAAGACCAATTCGCTGCCGTGATTCGAATACTCGATCGTTATTATCGAATCGCATCGATCCTCCGAATTCACAATTAACTTTCCATTTCATTGTCTCTTTATTTTTAATTCTGAAAGCATTTCCTTGCGAAACTTATTTTACGTAAATTAAAATTTTTTTTAGAAGTACACATGTTGTTTTTTTAATGTAATTGTTAATCATTCCATACCAATGATATTATAACTAAAAGGCTATAGGTACGTCATAAGCGCTTCGACAGCGCCTTGGTAAACTTGGCTAGCTAGCTTATTTTTGACGACTGCCCCGTCAATCCGCCCGTATCTAAGCAACATATAACTATTTCTTTTTCATCACCGATATTGAGAATATACCATCTTACTTCCACGTTTTATCATAGATAGAGTGGCGTTACAATATTACTTTACGTATGTGTGCGTTATCGTGCAATTTGTTTTGTCAAAATATCATGTATGTAACGTATCTACAGCTTTTTACTTATAATATCATTGTTTCATACATCTTTAGTACCTAGAGATTGTTAACGAGACATATATAAATATTAAATATACATATAATAATAGGAATAATAGACTATAAGAGTTGGATTCGAATATTCACATATTAAATCGATATTGCTTCAATCAACGCTTTCGACCACTTAGACTTTGATATAAAACTGCAAAAAATTGTCTATTTGTAAATAAACGATCACTCCTGGTAGTCATCGTCTCATATATTCATTAGGGGTGTGCGAATATTCGAATTATTCGATAGCAAATCGAACCGAACAATATTAGCTATTCGGATTATTCAAATAATTTCAATTATGCGAACAATTCAAACAAATTTCTGTCGTCTGTCAGTCAAAGGAATTTTAATGAAACAAGTTTGAAATTTTATAATAAATAAGAAAGTTCACTATTTATTTTATAAAATTTAAGTTTTTATGCAAAAAAATTAATTGGGAAATGTTGTATCTTTTCATATAACTATTGGTTTAATAACTCTTCCTCATATAAAAAATATTCGAATAGTTCCAATAATTCGAACAATTCAAATAGTTCGAATATTTCGTATTTTTCGATTAGTTCGAATATCCAATGGAAAATTCGAATCGAACATAGTTATTCGATTCGACTATTATTCACGCATATTAAACACACCCCTAATATTTATCTTTGATTTTATATTATCGATTTGTTGATTACAATATCGATAGGTCGTAATCGCATACCTAAAATGCGATACTGTCCGGGTAACCCATTTTAACAAGGTTTTCTTTACGTAGTTTTTTATTTAGTTAGTAAGCTTTTACATTTTAGTTCCCAGAACATTTCTCGAACGTTGAGGTTTCCTTAACATGTTTTCATTTACCTACAGTCAATTGTATCACTTATTAAATTTAAATTTGTTTTTTGATCACAATTTTACGTGATGTTGAGTGTTAATGTAACTGAAAAATAATAAGAAGGTTACAAAACCAGGGCGGTCTTTAAGTGACTGCCGAAACTTATTATAGACAAGTGTTAAGCGATATTTTTAATTTGTGGATATTTGATACCCAGAAATCTACTAAAAAATATGCGATCACTAAGTCTTCATTCAGTTCATCATGTTTATTTCCATCGAAACGCTTATTATATAATACGAAATAACGTAAATCAATTCAGAGTACTAGATCATCACCACTATGACATTAGCTGATTGATTTCTATCTGACCTTAACCGTTCAATCACCGCGACATATAACCAAAAAGAAAAAAATAATAACAGTGTCAGAGATGCTGCTGGTAAATGTAATTAATTAGACGATAACATACACTAGTTTTATACATCGTTCCCTCTTACCCAGAAAACGTATTTACGTTTAATGGACAATTAAGTCATTTTAAGTGGAATCTTTATATCGTTACATTGTAAAAATGATAATAAAAAATAAATATCTGTTTTATAATACTCAATCATTTTTGTCCATCTGTACAATCGACTAAAACGACTCTTAATTGAGTTTATATAAAAAAAATGCGAGTCGATTCGCTCGAAGATTCTAGTAAATGAATAAATAGAACAATTACACAATTTGATTATCTAGCGTAATGCTGTTAAGACATAAGCGGTGTTTGTGTCACGTCATACAAGAGGCCGGTCGCGAACGCATAAGACGTAGAGGCATGCGGTCCGGCGCAATATGGCGGCTTACGACATTTCCCGACACACAGCGCGGCGGCGCGAGAGTGCTCCTCGTAAACATGCACTTCCCGGTATCGAAATGGACGATATCTTTCATGTGTAAGCATTATGGAAAGTAACAGCGTCTATGCATAACAAGTACTCGGATCGTAGAAAGCGAAGGAACAAGTCCGTATGCGGTGATTTGTTTAAAGATCTCTCCACATTTGATACTGGTTTTATTCATTATTATTATAGATTTACTTTTACTGGATTCCTAAAGTGGTAACTAGTAATTATAAGCATGTATTAGTAGCTAGCTATAAACTCGATGTTGTGACTTTTAAAATTTATTGTTATTCGATGAACTTTAATGAATTCATGTCCATTTTATGTCATTCCAGAAGCCTCATGATATTTTACAATGTAATATAAAAACCGAATCGTAAATCATTTAGTAGTTTGTGATAGAAAGGTGTCTGAAAATATACACATGCCGTAGAAAAAAAAAACTTGTCATTCAGTGCTTGTTTAGAGTTCTAGAAGTGATTTGTAATAATTTGGATAGAGTGGTAGAAGTTTTGACAAGGATTGACCGCGGAAGCATAATCATCGTACCTATTTCTGCCGCAAAGCAGTTGTCCTAACGGTGATGCGTTTCGGTTTGAAAGAATAAGTGGCAACACTTATTAGCGAAGTTTTTTGATGTCGGTTCTACATAATCATAATAACATTGAAAATTAAAAAAATACGAAAACAAATACAACTGACTAATATGCGTTTAAGTTTCACTATAATCTTTACCAACAAAATATCTATATTCGTAAACATATTCAAACTCGATTTAACATCTCAATATCTTGATATTATAAGTAGAAGATAAGATAAACAAACATACTTAACATTTATCGTCCTGCATAAGAATTCACTTTCTATTCGTAGAAAATATATATATGTTGAAATAAACGACGCGATGTTAACACATATAATAAACGTGTTATTCAATAAATTCTTTTTATTAAATACCAACATAGAGCAACAGGTGTATAATAAACAAATTATATTAAGGCTAAACGTATTATTTATTTATTCAAATTTTAGAAAAATACACGAATTTGTTGAACAGCCGGATTCTTTACTGATAGGCAAATATAATTAACAAAATCAATAGAATAAAATTAGAGTGATACTTAATTATCGTAAAACAAAACAGGAACCAATTTTTTTTTCACTATATAAAAACTTCGGAGTCTGAAAAAGACACGTTATGTTTCATTTACCTACATATAGTTACTATAACTGTGCCTACGACTCCACACGCATTTTTACTGTTTTTATTATTTGTAGTAATGATTAGTCATCGTTATATATACTCGTATGTATATGAACGATGTAGGTGGTAGAGCTACGCTGAAGCTATTAATGGTTTCAGTATGAATGGGTCGGCTCGACCGGGGTACTACCAACCGACTCACAAAAAACCGATGTGAAGTAACAGTACTTGCATTGTTGCGTTTCGTTCGGTCAGTGAGAGCGCCGGAGACCCACCTCCCCTCTCCTTCCCCTTCCCTTACTTCCCCTCTCCCCCAAGACAGGTTGGCAACGCTCTTGCGACTCCCCTGGTGTTGCAAGTGTCTATGGACGGTGGTGATCTCTTAATATCAGGTGACCCATATGTCCATTTGCCGCCTATGATATAAAAAAAAGGAGTTGTACGATGGCTTAAACTGTACAGAGTATGTATGCTCATAAAATAAAACTAACTACCGATAATGAAATGATGACTGACCTAGACCTTAAGAGACGTAACAATTCTGAAGCGGAACGAAAATATATGGAAGCATATAAAATTATACTATTTGAACCATGTTATTCACTTCCCGGCTATATTAAACCCCTATATGTGAACCAACCTAGATGTGATCTAAGAATGTCTAAGATGGTAAACGTGCTAACCCTGGAGCGGATCTGGCTGTCAAATGTAGCTGCCGGAAATAGACAACGGGTGCTTGGCGACAGATTATCAACTTGAGGGTAGTTGCTATCCAAGCGAACTTAGAAATAGCCCTACCTACCACCAAGCTATGTTTTCATTAATATAATTTTCCTTCAACGAAAGCTCCAACTCGGTTGCAAGGATTCGTACCTGAGTCCATCGACGCGTTGTCCGATACACTATCAACTAAGCCAGCTATACTCAACTTGCGGCCCGTCGCGCCGGGTCTTTGTAGTTGGCCCACGAGATTATAATTTATTTTCAATTTCGTGCCCATCAGAAAAACTATGGGCACGCTGAGTAAATTAAATAGATCCTTGATAACCCGATCGCAATGCGTTCCTTGTGATATTAGGTTATACTAAGCTTTTATTATTGGACAACCATTTTCACTACATTAATACGTTGTTAATTTGATATTACGTTTTTTTATTTAATACTTAAATATTTGTAGTTTGCGAAACGCGTTTGTGGCCTGTTTAAAAAAAAGGTTGAGTACCACTGAACTAAGCCACCAAAGATTAATTGACTATTCGCAGGGCGTAATTGAAATTTGATTGTAAATAGCGGACACTTACCTTTTTCAATAAGGTCATTCCATTTCTTAGCCCATCCTCTTAGACTCTTTGCGTACGCTTTCTCTATGTCGGCTCTCTCTTGCACCAGAGCTTGCAGCTCGCCGCATAGTCTGTGTCCGTCGTCGACTCGTTTAGTAGTACGCTTATAGTTACCAGGCTCCCAGAAGGAGTCCGACGTTGTGGTGAGCAGCGCCTGCTCATCGCTGTGATGCGACATGGCAGTGCGGCACTCACACACTGCCCCTCTGTAACAAAGAATAATAAATATTCATAAATATAACTTACATTACTGTTACTATTCATATTGTTTATTGAAACGAAAATGGCAAAACACACTTTACGAGATTTAAAGTTTAAAAATTATACTAGAAAGGGGAGGGAGATTAAAAAATAAATTTCCAGATTCTGCGGCTTCTCTGCTTCTTTATTTTATTTTTTTATTAAAGGGTTTGGGGGTGAAGGGGGATTTTTCATATTACATCTTTACACATTATATACCTGGAGCTTTCTCGTGAATCACTATATCTATTATTGAATGCTGCCTGAAAATCCGTTCATTAGTTTTTGAAGTTTATCGCGACAGAACGCGGCGGAGGACATTGTTTTATAATATGTAGTGATAGTGATGAAGAATTACGTCACTAAATCTATTACAATATTAAGTTATTGTTATCGTGTCGTGTACAAACTGCGTGACATCTATTCTCAGAAAATGCCAAAAGAAGTACAATTACTTATTATACTAAAAAAAAATAAGGTAATGAGTATTTTATGGAAATCGTTTGTAAACACAGAACATTTACTAATTCATATATGTAATGAGAATTCTGTGACTGTAGATACAGAGAGTGTTCTAATTTCTAAAATACATACCTACAATTATTTATCACATACGTTTGCGTATACGTATAGTAATATAGTTGTTTTGTAAATTGAGATCTTCGAAGCCTTTTGAATGTATAATTGAACTGTGCTTAAATAGCAGCAATGTATGTAAATTAGATCTATATAAAGTTAACATTATATTGTACACCAATAAGGTCTCCCTCTCTCGAGTGAAGCCTCTGCTTCGTGGCATTTATTCCTTATTAGCAATTGTATTTTTATAAATATAAAAGTTAAAATCACAACAATGAAACTCGATATATAAAAATAAAATCTACACTCCTGAAAGTATGATATAAAGTTAGTTGTATTAAATCTAAATAACTATTTTTAATCGTAATATTAATAATATTTTTTAGGTATTTTATTATAAATTTGTATTACAGTGTACACTTTTTATAACGAATTTCAAGGGACAAGTCATATGTTGCTTAGATACGGGCGGATTGACGGGCAGCTGTCAAAAATAAAAAAAAATAAGCTAGCCAAGGCGCTGTTGAAGAGCTTATGACGTCTCTATATAGCTACATTTTTTTTAGGTGGTAGAGCCACGCTGAAGCTACTACTGGTTTCAGCATGAATGGGTCGGCTCGCCCGGGGTAGTACCACCCTCTCATAGAAAACCGACGTGAAGTAACAATGCTTGCATCGTTGCGTTTCGTTCGGTCAGTGAGAGCGCCTGAAGCCCACCTTCCCTCTCCTTTCCCCCCTCTCACCCTTTCCCTCAAACACAGGCTGGCAACGCACTATCGACTCCCCTGGTGTTGTTAGTGTCTATGGACGGTGGCGATCGCTTAACATTAGGTGACCCACCAGTTCGTGTGCCGGCTATGACATAAAAAAAAAGTATATTATTGCCTGGAACCCTATCACTCGGTAAAAACAAAAAGGAAAATATATTTGTTAAATTTACATTTCAACTAGCGGGCCCGGCAGACTTTGTCCCGCCCTGATTATAAAAAAATCCTTGACGAATTATATACCAAAACCTTCCTCGTGAATCACTTTATCTACTGGTGAAAACCGCAAGAAAATCCATTCAGTAGTTTTTGAGTTTATCGCGAACAGACAGACAGACAGACGCGGTAGGAGACTTTGTTTTATACTATGTAATGATAATATTGCTTATATTATAAGCATAATATGCTTATACATGAGACAGACTTTATTCATATTAATACAATGATGCAAAGTTAACTCATTAAGAATTACTTCACCATACAAAAATGTCAATTTAAAATTATAATATCTGATGTACGGTGTTGGATTTAAAATAGTTATGGTATGCCACATGCTAATATTAGAATGATGTCAAGATGAGCTAAGCGTATAGTATGCTACTACCGACATTATCAAAGTAAATAAACTACCTAAGCTCATCTACGAATCACGTTTGATTCGAGATAAAATCATCATTTCTTTTTTTATATGTAAAAGGACTAAATCTTTATAATTTCTCTGTTTTATTTTCAAACTATTTAATATTCGAAGACTTCATCTATGTTTATTATTATATCATAACAATATATTTTAAGTATATATAAAAATATATACTTCTTTGCCAACAATTTTTTTTGTAAATTATTTTATCCGTTTACATTTTTTATGCGCCCGGAGACAAACGAACATGCGGGTCACCTGATGGTAAGTGACCACAGCTGCCGATAGACACCTGCAACATGAGGAGGATCACAGACGCGTTGCAATTAACGCTTACTGCTTATAAAAATCCTAGCTTCTTAATAATGTAATAACATTATATTAGATGAAGATATTATGAATTTTTTTAGACAACGGCCAAGTTTTCTATTAAGTAAAACTATAATATACTATTTAGTGAAAACTAAAATTATTGATTGAAATATATCCAGCAGTATTTGCCTGATACGTGTAAATCGGCAGATATCATTATATCATACTATATCATTTTATGTCATCGGGAGTGCCTTAAGCGCTCGCCTTAGTAGTCCAGTGAAGCTATTAAGGCCTTGCTAGGTTAATAGCGTAGTCAGTTCGAGAAAAAAAAATACATTTTATCTATATATAATATAAACTAATAACAACTTTAGACATCCAAAGAGAGCTCATATTTCTATAGTTACACATTTCCATCTAGACATCTTATCTATCTATCTATTACACATAATGTATACAGAATATAAAAAAGATTAGTTATACAAATCAAAAGCAATATTATTATACAGTATAATTTAGATTGATTCAAGCCAGATGGTATAAACAGGACAGGCCTCGAGTCTGGATAAATTACAAGCTATGATAAGAAAAATCAACGTTTTAGATTAAAATCTACAACATATCTACGTTTGCGGTTAATAATACATTTTATACCAAATATGATAACCCTCACTTATTTACAACTAGCGACGCGCCCCAGCTTTGCACCGGTGCAATGTAGTTATTCATTTTAATAAAATACTGTTAAGGGCAGTTTTGATCTACATTACATGTACAGCGTACGTAATGTATTAAATTGGATAAGGAATAATATCGTATTGTATAAAATATGGTAAATAACACATAATTATTTTTGTAAAAAGGTAAAAATGCTTACTGTGGGTTATCCTTTATAAATATATACCATCGTGGACTTTTTTTATCGATCTTTTTAAGATATACAATTACATTAATTAATCTATCTCATAAGGTTTAGCCAGCGGTTGCGATTTAAGCGCACAAAAATATGTTTGTTCCGACATCACATAATAAATCTTTGAACTTTTCGGTTTTTCTGTACTATGATACATATGTATTATACATATAAAGCTTCCTCTTGAATCACTCTATCTATTGCTGAAGTATTATAATTCGATATGTATGTACGTATGTATTATAAGTATATATAAGACTAATCAAAACATAAGGTTTCACCCATTTAAAAACCCCCTCGGCAGCGGCGCAAGCCTAGGTTCGTTCCCTCGGCGTGGAACCCTTGAGTACGCTGCTCGCGGGATACAGTAACACAAAATCTTACATCACTGCGACAACATTACACATATCACCTCCACACACGTGCACGCATACACGCTTACACATGCAAGTGGAAGAGTTTTATTTTTTTCCCTTATCAAACTGAAATAGTTTAGAATATTATCCGATACGAAATATATAGTACTAGCTGTCCCCCGCGGCTCCGCACGCGTTTTTTTTTTAAATGTATTAAAGAAATGTAAAATTGTAAATAGGTGTGTACATTACAGAAATGCTTTTTCAAAAACATTTGTAACTACGACACGCACGCCATCTACTGTATTATGTTACGTGTACATTAGATATGTGAATACGAATAGTATACCGAATGGGATGAGATTTATCATCAGCAACATACCTGGAACTTTAACCTACTATGTACCACCCTCGGTGCTCACTAACACTATATAAGAAAGTAATGAAAATTTTAAACTATACATTATCGAACAATTTGTGTTAAATTGTTTATTATATAGATATAATATGCCCATATTGTCAATATAATTGTGTTATTCTTATACGTTGCTATAATCACTGAGTTATGTATAGTAGTTCGGTGAAGCCGTAAATGCCGCAAAGCTAATAGCATAGTCAGTTCGAGAAAAAAAAACTAAGTTATGTAGGTGCAAACGCGGTAAATAAAACAAAATGGCCGCCAAATTGACCAAAATGATAATATAATTCAAATTACATACATTTATTCTTGGAGTCCAGTACAGCGTACGTCTCACGCGCTTGTTTACAGTAAACAAATTATTTTTAATCAACTTCACACAAACTAATGCATACGTAACAGTTCATCACTACATAGTGTAAAACAAAGTCCTCTGATCTGTCTGTTTATCTGTTCGCGATAAAGTCAAAAACTACAGATCGGATTTTATTGCTGTTTTCACCAGTAGGTAGAACGGTTCACGGGGAAGGTTTAGGTATAATTTGTCAAGGTTTTCTTTTTATTATCAGGACGGGACAACGTCTGCCGAGCCCACTACTTTAAAATAAAATAGCTCATTAGTTAGTTGTCTGCCAGTGAAAGTCCCGTGAAAATTAATTCAAGCATTTCGGATATTCCACTGCGGCTGAAAAAAACCTAAATTACTTTTTATGAGGTCTGCAATCTACCAGTGAATATCCCGTGAATATCGGTCCAACCATTTTGGAAATAGCAATGCGGACGAAGCCGCGGACAAATAAAGTACAATATGTCAACCGCTATAATTTCGGCTATCTGCCAGTAAAATTCCCGTTAAAATAGGTCCAGCCGTTTTGGAGATTACCCGGAACAAACAAACAAACAAACAAAATATAATAATATAAAAATATAGACAAAATGTAAAAAAAAATTTTTTGGTCATTTGTAGCCATATACATTCATCAATAAGTTGTTATTTAAATTGTACATACACGAACTTTATTTTTATAATACGTAATAGATAACAAATTTTGAATAGGAAAACAAAATAAACTTTGAAAATGTTTGCGATAAAAACTTACCACGTTACCATGGCAACGTATATAATATTAACGCTAACGATATCTCTCAAAAGGAAAAAAGTGCCCGATTTTGAAACATTCTTCATTGGTGCTCCGCTCCTATTGATCTTTGCGTGATGATATATAGCCTAAAGCCTTCCTCGATAAATGAGCTATCTAAAACCGAAGGGTTTTCTCAAATCGGAATGGTAGTTCCTGAGATTCTAGCGTTCAACCAAACAAACAAACAAACTCTTCAGCTTTATATATTGGTATAGATAAGAGTTGTTGAGGTATGTATGCTTGGTACACATATATGTTTCAACAACTCATATATGTATGAATAGTTAGCTCAGGTTAGCTCAGATAGGTCGCGAATTTGGGGTGCGATGTCAGGAACCTCCGCGTGGTGCACCCCGGGCAACGTCGACCGCTTCTCGGTCGGCGGCTGATACCTGACACAATTACGCTTGCCTAACGGACTTTGATTCCGTCTCTCTTGTTGACCCATTGCTCTCTTTCTGGATTCTGATTCTCTCTTTTACGGTGACTTCCGCTTGCCTTTGGACTTCGATCTCTTCTCCTTCTGTGACCTACGCTTTCTTTATGGACTCCGAACAAAAAACAATATGAAAAGTACAAAATCTGAAATATTATTACCCCAGGAGGGTACCGCCCGCTCCGTGTGGAGAATCCCTCCCCGAGTCCCTGGACTCGGGCAGCCCCTCGTTCTCTGGGGGGGGGCACAATTTTGTACGATCCTACGATCATGACGACCACAGCTATGGATAAGGACTCCGATCAAGCAAGCGACTTGGAATGTGCTGCAGCGGGCAGCAAGCGGTTGGACCAAACCGGTGCCAAAAAGCGCCTGCGCCAGGCCGAACCAATCGGCTTGGAGGGAAGTGGGAAGGCTCCGAAGGTGGCCTCAACAAATGCAGGCAGAGGGAGAGCGCTTAACAGGCGCTCTTCCAAGCGTGCTGTGCTTGGGGAGGCCGATGATTCTTACGACCGGGCCCTCTCCCGTTGCTCCACCCGGACGGCGACAGAGGAAAGCGCACAGGAGGATAACGAGGAACCCTGTAACGCGCAGCCTTCAAAGTCCAAGCACTCCGCCCCTCAGCCCGCCAAGGCCGTGGCGACAAACCTGGAGGCGCTTGATGCGGGCCGGCTAATGGAGCTGGCCAGCGGACAGACGGCCACCATCGTGGAGGTGGCCACGAAGTCAGGGAACGTCAAAGGGCCTCTCATTAGGGCCCTGAAGACGGCAGCCTTTACCCTCCAGGAGGTGGTCGAGATCCTGGCCCTCCGCACCGAGGCGGAGGAGACGAGGCGCCTCCAGCGGGAGACACGCAACCTCCGGGCCGAGGTTGCGAAGCTAAAGGAGGAGGTTCTCTCCTGGCGACGGGAGGCGAATGGAAAGAAGGAGATGCCGCCTCCGCCGCTTCCTTGACAGCCATCACAACGGCCTTCTGCGGTGCGGCCTCAGGAGTGGGAGGATATGTTGTCTGCGACGGCTGGCAGGCTTGAGCACTCTCTGCTGAATACAGTAGGAGAGATGCTCAATGCCAGGCTGGCTGCCCTGGATGACCGCCTCCTGCCGCCGAAAGTGCTGAGGCCACCACTTGCTGCCGATAAAGCGAAAGCCGCCCCCGGCCCACGAAAGGCAGCGAGAAGGATCGCAGAGCGCCGGTCCGCCACGGAGGAAGCCGAAACTGACCCCAGGGTGGAAACCACCCCAGAGTCCCGCAAGCCGCCCCCAAAGCCCGTGCTGCCTCCAGCATCCTCGGCCCCGGCTGTCTCCCAACAGGACGGGGCCCGGCGGTGACGCTTTTACTGCTGGGCCAACCGCTGGGGCGGCACGATGAAGTCTATAGAGATCTCGTGCCGCCCCAACTATAGCGGAAGACGTACACCGTGGGGTTTTAGTCCGTGCGAGTCGGACATAACCCACTCTCTCCCCCGAGAGGGTGGTGTATCCATAAGGGATTTCCCCACGCTAAAAAAAAAAAAAAAAAAAGATAGGTCGCGAATTTGGGCCTCAGGGTGGCCCTAGAGAAGACCGAGGCCCTACTTTTTCATGGGCCTTGGCGAGGGCCACCACCTGGGGCCCACATAGTGGTGGAGGGCGCCCGGATCAGGGTGGGGACCCAGATGAAATATCTGGGTCTCACCCTGGACGGGCGCTGGCGGTTCGAGCCCCATTTTGCGGGGCTCGGACCGCGAATTGCTGGGACAGCGGCGGCGCTCGGCCGGTTGCTCCCCAATATAGGGGGCCGGGTGCCGGGTACCGCCGAATTTACGTGGGAGTCGTGCGGGCGATGGCCGCCTACGGGGCACCGGTGTGGGCCGACGCCCTCGGTGCCGCCAACGTGCGTGCGCTCCGTAATGCGCAGCGCACGGTGGCACTGAGGGCGATCCGGGCATACCGCACGGTGTCCTCGGCGGCGGCCTTCACGCTCGCCGGCTCCCTACCCTGAGTGTTGGAGGCAGGAGTTCTCGCCGCCGTGTACGAATTCACGGCGGCGAGGAAATGAAGTGGGGAGCCTCCGGCTCCCAGGGAGGTAGAGAGGGAGAGACGGCGTCTCAGGGGAGACGCTGTCGAAAGATGGCAGCAGGACCTGGTGTACGAGCGGTTCGGGCGGTTTACCGTGGACGCCGTCCGCCCGGTCCTGCGGGAGTGGATGTCGAGGAAGTGGGGCTCCCTGACGTTCCGACTGGTGCAGGTACTCACCGGACACGGTTGTTTCGGGTGGTATCTGCACCGGATCGCGCGCAGGGAGCCGACCGACGCCTGCCACGAGTGCGGCGCTGACGAAGATACCGCGCAGCACACTCTGTCTGAGTGTGCTGCGTGGAGAGAGCAGTGCCGCATTCTGGCGGCAGCGGTAGGAGCGGACTTATCGCTGCCGAGCGTGGTTTCGGCCATGCTCGGCAGCGAACAGGCGTGGCGAGCGATGGCCTCCTTCTGCGAAGAGGTCATCTCGCAGAAGGAGGCGGCGGAGAGGGCCCGAGAGGTAGACCCTCAAAGTGGCTGTCGCCGTCAACGAAGGACAGGCAGGAGGAGGCGGCGCTTTGCCCAACTCCTCCTGCCACCGTAGCCGGACCTGAGGGTATGAGCCGGGGGGCTCATCTCCTCATTGCACAGGTCCGGTGGACGAGGGGAGGCAGCTGGTGTGTGCTCAGTCTGCCTCTCTATAGGTAGGAGCCCGGCGGTCACCTTCCGCCGGGCGGACCGTGGGGGCGGCTCTACAAGGTTGATTAGCTTGTTCGATCCCTTGCCGCCCCCACAATAAAGGTACACCGTGGGGTTTTAGTCCGTGCGAGTCGGACATAACCCACCCTCTCCCCCGGGAGGGTGGCCTATCCATAAGGGATTTCCCCACGTTAAAAAAAAAAAGATAGGTCGCGAATTGCATGTATCAGGCAACAGCCAAAGCCGGGTGTGCCGCGCACCCTTGAGCTAGTTGTCAAAATAAAATCGGCTGAGTGCCTTAACCGCTCGCCTTAGTAGTCCGGTGGAGCTGTTAAGACCTTGCTTGGTCAATAGAGTAGTCAGTTCGAAAAAAAAAAACATTTAAAAATAAGATAGGTCTGGCAGATCTGGGATCTTAATCTATACGAAGACAAAAAACGATGGCCAATTATTTGAGTTTATTAAAAAATTATTACATACAGAAGTATATTCATCTAAAAATAATAATGTTGTTTTTAAATTTATATTTTGATCATAAATCAATTAAAGCTACAAAACATTTTTATTACGTCTTATCATTTTTGACCTTCAGATAATTTTATTTTATATAAAGAGTTAGTGACTTTAAAATCCTAATTCTAGAGACGTACTTCTTAGCTCTCTATGGATTCACGGTGCGGGTGCCGGGCCCATCGCGTGGCAGCGGGATAAACTCCGAGTAGTTCCCGAGACTTATGAGACGGGAGTAGGTTTAAGGGGCCCCTTTCGGACGTACATCGACACTCACCTTAACTACTCGTGTTTATTTCCCTGCCTAACCAAATCTGGTATGAATCTGCTAATATTATAAATGTGAAAATTAATTTGTTTGTTTTTTTGTTACGCTTTCACACCTTATCCACTCATCATAAAATGTTGAATACAAGTTGTCAGGTACAACAAAAGGATTTAGGGTACTTTTCATCCAAAAAATCATTGCCTCTTGGGAATAAATCAAATCTAGTTCAACGCGAGCAAAGCAAAAGCTAGTAATTTATAGATTCATTACATAATTTTTCAATGTTTGTTTGCTGACTGGAAATTTTTATCCACCAATTTTTCTTTAACGTGTCAAGTACCTACGTGTGAAGACTGACTATCACATTTACATAAATGTAGATAAGATGTATGGCTTTATGGATGGATGTATGTATATAATTATATTCTGTAGCATATTATAAAGGGTATAGATTAAATTTCACATTTTAAATTTAGATTTATGATCATGTTCGAAAATCGATGTTTTTTTTTTAAATAATAATGAAACAAAGACACAGGAATGCTTAAATAAATCGTGTTAATTTTCATAGCGGCCTCGAACTATGCACTACCTTATTACAGCTTTACCGTAGCGTTTTAATCATTAGATATGACGAAAAGCTATTAAATTTTATGTTTTTCTTGTTGTAATATAAAGTTATTTACAAGAAACGTCTTTAATATACTTATTGCTTATCTATTATCTTAATGTAAATATTATTTACTGTTGCTGAAAACAAAATATAACTCACGCTGTGAATGTGAAAATTGAATGAATATTCAAGACATTTTAAACTTTCAACCAAATTTGAGAAAAGTAAACAAATTTGCAATTACAATATTCGTAATCACCGAATCCAAACAGATTCATATTACTTTCAGAAAGCATCTACGTCTAGCGCAAGGAACAAATAAGTATAAAAGAAAAATGATTAAAAACTTAGTATACCTTAAATATTGTAACAGGTGATGCACTTTTCCTTTACACTTCCTCCGTCTATAATTCACTTTAGTCATATTAAACTAGATTGAACGAGAACAGGTCCTAGAAGCGCGGACGCGGACACATGAATCACATGCGTTCAGAGATGTCGGATTCCTCCCACGGCCGTCTCACGCAAACACGATAACAAGTGGTAAACAAACAACGCTATTCTATTCATAGATGAGGATGTTCCAACGTAATACTATACACTGAGTTTTTTTATGACAGCAATTCGTTTTGGTCAAATAACCGGTGAATTTATATTAAAGATATTTCTGTGATCACAGAACAGGTACTATAAGGAAATGTTTACAAAGTTCAAAGAAGAATGAATATATACTTAGTTAAATAACAGTAATTACATAAAGTATATTATTCTCAATACACTAAATTACTCAACTGCTTTTAACACAGCGGTTCTCAACCACAGTCCCGCTACACATTGGTGTGTCGCAAGATCTACGAACGCTTACTTCGGGTTATCGAAAATCTTGCATGTAATTATATAAGGGTGTCGCGAAATAGTAAAGAGCATGCTAGTACAGCGCTGAGGAAAAAAGGTTGAGAGCCGCTGTTTTAACAGAGTCATAATACAAAATTATATTGACCATTAGCAATAAATAGAATCACACCTGGACAAATTGTCATATTACGCAATTCAATAAAAAATTCAAATAGAAATCTTAACATGAATTCTGTCTGCATTAGTACATGTAGAAGCCATTAGCGACAGAATTATTCGCTTTTGTAAAAATATTAGCCATGACACAGGTTACCAAAAACATTATAAGCATGACGGGTGACTGGAGCGATGATGGCTTAATTGATAGCATGTTCGGACACCGCGACGATAGACGTAGGTTCGAAATTTTTTGCAACTGAGCCGGAGGTATCTTGGTGAAGGGAAACATAGAACGGTTGTAGGGCTTCTTCTAAGTCTAACTGACAAGTAAACACCCCCAAGTTGGAAATATGTCGCCACGCACTTGACAGTGAGACTCACCCTGGCTTTAACGTGTTTACCATGTAAGAACCACATCGTCGTTTGACATCAGATTAGATTGTGGCGAAACGATTAAAGACCTATACAGTATAAAAAAAAGACTAACACCACATCAAAAGGTATCGAATTCGTTTTAAGAGTCGATGACTACAGAAAGCAAAATTTAATCATTCAGAATTGAGACATAGTCACAATATTGAGTTGTCATAGACAACACGACTTTTACCAAACAGTGTCTAAAATGTATAACCTTAAACACGTGGCTAAAATACGTTATTATAAAAGCACATCTAAGAGCGAATATACTATGAAACCTCTTTTGCCGGCAAATAGAAATACAATAAATCACAACAAACAATTAAGAACTGTATACTTAGACGCGCGTTAGACAATGTTTAAATTTAAGCGGTGCCTATCTAGAAGGTGCGACACTTATTCAATTTTTTTGTAATACAATAGAGTATCTTTTAAACAATAACTAGCGGGCCCGGCAGACGTTGTCCCGCCCTGATTATGAAAAAATCCTTGACAAATTATATACCAAAACGTTCCTCGTGAATCACTTTATGTACTGGTGAAAACCGTATTAAGATCGTTATAGTTTTTGAGTTTATCGCGTAATACAGACAGACAGACGCGTTACGGGACTTTCTTTTAAACTATTAATAAAGTACTGTGTCTCCATAATGACCTTTCTTGTGTAGCTCACGCGAGCTCAAAAGAAAATGAGTTCATTCACCGATATAGATGATTTCATCGGATAAAAACATCAAATTGAAATTTAGGTGAAAACTAAGCTAACTTGACAACTTTCTGAGTAAATGAATAATCGTGTCAAGGAAGTCCCAAAGTATGTTACGAATTTGATTGACAAAGAACCTTGAAACACATAATCACAAAATTCTACAATAAATATTAAGATTAGTCTTCGCCTTAGTAATACTCGTACAACAAACCTAGAATACGCATTTAATACGTTTGAAATATAAGCTAAGAAATCATAATAAGTCAACTAAACAATTTTTTTCAACACTTTTATAAACACACAGGCACTTTGTAACAGATAAATATAAAGTTATTCCGACGTGATCACTGTAACACGGTGACTCGATACGACTAAGCAATGTTCATTTGCACCAATCTAGAAAAATACTTGCAAAATAGTTAATTCTCTCGAAATAAATAAGTTGTAATTAATCTGAACTCTGGGTAGGTTGGAATTAGAGAAAATGTAATATTTTGATATCAGTATACGTGGTGGTCGACCTTGTAGGAGAAGTTGATTCATGCAAGTTGTTTCACACGGACGGCATTGTGTTGCCTAATTGCGCTACGTTGTATAAAAGAGTACAATCATCGAACAATGTCTGAGACAAATATGAGTACATATTTCGTGTGAGACAAAGGGAGATAAAATTTCTGAGGAGTTATCCACTATTTTAATTCAAGAACTCTGCAATCACAAAGAGGTGAAATATATTTATCGATGACATTTTTGTTCAAGCGTTTGCGTAAAGTCATCGAAGTTCACTGATTCTATTTTTTTTAAACAATAATTTACTGGTTAGTTGCGGTAGTAATATATATTACTTTCGCTTCGCTCGCTATAACGTGTATTTGGTCTATCCCTCGGGAACAGTAACTTTTTTGTGGATAAATGGTACCGTATGTCTTTTTCCGTATCTGTGACAAGATTAATGCCATACTTCACGACAATCGGTTGAGTAGTTAAGACATGAAAGCGTAACAAACAGACAAACAATCGAGGTTTCGTGTTTATAATATTAGTAGGAATATATAGCAATATATTCTTGTA
The DNA here is from genome assembly GCA_036509395.1 of Antheraea yamamai. NCBI lineage: Eukaryota > Metazoa > Arthropoda > Insecta > Lepidoptera > Saturniidae > Antheraea > Antheraea yamamai. Next base: position 8,928,661 of record AP028437.1, on the reverse strand, counting down.
AGTACGATTTTTATTCATTTTTAAAATATTTATATCTCGACCCAGAACACTTAATTAAACCTGTCTCAAAAGTAAACAATTGTATAGATTAATATGAAACAACGCCTTCTAGATAGTTCAATTACCGATCAACATCATAGCGAGCCATGACCAAACCAACAGCAAATTCATAATGATGATGATGATCATGATGAAATAATTTCCGACGGGGACAGTAGTGTCAGTTTTTTTTTGTACGCGATACGTTCAAATAGATAGTGAGCTGAAACTTGTATAATAATAGTATAAAACAAAGTCCCCTACCGCGTCTGTCTGTCTGTCTGTTCGCGATAAACTCAAAAACTACTGAACGGATTTTCTTGCGGTTTTCACCAGTAGATAGAGTGATTCATGAGGAAGGTTTTAATATATAATTTGTCAAGGATTTTTTTATAGTCAGGGCGGGACAACGTCTGCCGGGCCTGCTAGTGTATAATAAAATCGAATTTACGTCAACTATTGGTAATTGGTCCAATTGTTTAGCACGTACGTTTACTAATTTGAATTGGTAACACTATCGGGAGCCGGTGAAGAAAAAGATTGTGAAGATACCTGTAACTGAGAAATATTCTTGTAGTACCATCGTTATCAGGAAATGTGGAACTATGTATTTCTCGAGGTTTGAAATAGCCAATGCGTCGTGGGTTGTCGTGGTGATTATGTCCATACCTTCCATTGAAGAGATCTATGGCCCCGCTATTGGTATTTTACAGGTGATGTATGACGCCAACTAGTATTACGTGGAAAATTAGGACACCGAATTATCCGATTTATGTTACATTTAACATAATATATATTCAAATAGAGAACTAATAGTTTTGCTCTTTGAAACGTATTAAAGACATTTTGTAGTTAAATCGAATCAATGAACCAGCACAACACAATATATATGAAAAGTGTGGGCGGTACGTGAACAAACAAAATTACTAGAGACACTAGGTTTGCATAAAATGCAATTCCAAAATAAGGCCACGCCACACAAAACTGTTATGTTATAAAGTTCTAATTAACATATAAACAGTTAATTATTAATTAATTATGTTGCGTACTCTTACTTAATAACTGCATTCATTCATAGATAAATCAAGAGGCATGTGTTAATATCATAACATAATTTCCCACGAGGAATCACAAAGAGTTCAACTAAGAAACAATATACAAACACAATATGCAGTTACGACAAACAGATGCTTCTTGCACATGAGATGAGATACACAAAGATTATAGAAGAACATTGAAATATTGATGTTTAAGAAAAACAGGAGTTCAATACATTAATATTTTTGAAGATAAAAAAAGATTCTAGATAAAAAAAAAACTCGACACTCAAATAGATATCAACGATAAAGGTAAAAATGTAAGTTGATACGTTCAACATATTAGAACTATCCTAGAACAAAATGTATTCGCATAATCATAAGTTTATCGTATAACTATAACCACGTATGTATATAGGGGAGTTTTTGCGGGACGGTTTTGAGCGCTACTTTTATTCGAGACTGTGTGTCTTGGGTTTTTATATGTCAATGATCGGTAGACAAAGTTATCGAACGATGCCATGCCCAATTTATAATGTTATGCTATTATTTTACCTACGATTTAATTATAATGAAAATAACTAATTGATTACGAAACTGAATAATCATAATTCTATTAAGGTGGGATATAATTGACAGTTATCTCGATAAGAAACGAAAATCAATTATAATTGGCCATGCATATGGTCTTCTCGCCAAATAACAGGAGTATATACTGATAGAGGTCAGAATAGAGATAAAGTATGACATCTTTTCTTCTGCTCTCGCATTTCTTATTATTGTACGTTCATATACAAGTACCAACTTATAATTTCTAGCATTTAGTCTAGTTTGCGGAGTTAAGAATAAACGAATCATAGCCATAGAATAATCACAGAATCTATAAATCGTTTTAAGATAGTAATTAAATATTTTACACACATAGTTTAAGTTATATTAAAACTAGCTTTTGTACGCCGCTTCGCTCGTGTTAATGTAGATTTGATTTATACCTCGGGAACTGTACATTTATTCGGGATAATAGGTATGCTATGTTTATCTTTTGTATTAACAACTTGTATCCAAAATTTTACAACGATCGGTTTACGTAGCTAAAAGGCGTGAAAGCGTAACAAACAAACAAACAAACTCACTATCGCATTTATAATATTATTTAGGAGTTCGGATGTATACAGAGAAAAAAAAACATGTTATATTGTTTCCAGCAATACCATAAACGATAATTAGACGTAAGAGTTTCAAGCAATGACGAGGTTATAATGGACTTTGATTCGTTTAGTACTAGATAATAAATTCAAAACAATTCATACAATCATTTGATACATTGAAACTTTAGCTCTGATATACGTGCATTACGAATAATAATGTTTGTTATTCCCCAAGGGTATGCTATGAATGTAAAATAGATATTAAGTTATAATTGTTGTTATAAAAAGATTTGAGCTAATCATTATATATAATGTGTATATAGTGGGCCGGACGGACGTTGTCCTGCCTTGATAATAAAAAAAAATCTAAAATTCAACAACAGCGTCACCTACCGGGTCCAATTGTGAATCTAAACCATCTTGGGACGACTGGAACACACACACAAAATATCATCAAAATCGGTCTAGCCGTTTAGGAGGATTTCAGTGACATACAGAAGAAAATTATATATAAAGATATATATATATACAGTGGTGGTCGTATAATTAGAAACACTACCAACAGTCCTTGACATTATGCAAGATACTTCACCGCAATCGTTTTTATTTTGAAATTAAACAATAAATAGGACAACAATATGTTCAACGATTTCTCATTTATTAGAAAAACAATATAAATCCCACTACACAAGTGCAGTTTCAATATTACATTACGGACAAACATTTAAATCAGTTTTAAGGAATGAACAATAATGGTTAACTAATTAGAAACAACAACAAAAAAGTATAAAAAACAATACTTTTTTAAGTATTAGTAATTAGTATTGTTATTTACGAAATAGCTACTATCCACAGCCTACCAATAGTTATAATTAATATTTAGTGGCGTATCCCTTATTTTGAATAACATCACTGCAACGGCGTTGCATTGATTCAATCAATTTCATACATTTTTCTAAGAGGATTGACTTTCATGCTTCAACAAATGCTTCATGTAGTTCGTTTTTGAGTTACGTTTGTTTCAGTTTACTTTCTTTTAACAATATACCAGAGATTTTGTATCGGGTAGAAATCCGGAGTATTTGCTGGCCAGTCTAAAACGGATATACGCTGTTCGCTAAGGAAACATTTGACGCTATTGGCCGTGTGTTTAGGGTCACTGTCATGCTGAAAGATCCAGGTTACAGGCAAATGATCGTCCGAATAGGCAATCATTGTGTGCTCTAAGATATTTTTGTATTGCCATTGATCCATTGTACTTTCAATCTTCCGAACGGGTCCAACTCCACATCCGGCAAGACACCCCCAATCTTTAATGTTACCGCCACCATGCTTGACTATACTCCTTGTGTATTTATAATTAAAAGCATTGTTTACAGAACGTCTAGCAAAGCAGTTTCCATCGGAATTTACCATATTTATTTTTGTTTCATCTGAAAATAACACTTTTTTCCATTCTGGTACCGTCCAATTAACTTATTTTTTAGCGAATAATAATCGCTTCTCTTGGTGTTGCTTGGTAAGAAGTGGTACCTTTCGAGAGATTCTTCCAAACAATTTAGCTTCCACTAATCTTCGGCGTATCAGTCTTGAAGAGATGTTTCTCGGGTCATCAGGTGAAAAAACTCCATTTTTAATCTGGTTGGAGGCTTTAATTGGGTCTTTTTTAGCAACACGAACGATTAGCGTATATTCTCCGGGAGAGGTTTCTCTTGACCGAGCCCTTCTAAGACTATTTTCAACAGTTCCATTTGTTTTATAATGATCAATTGCATTAAAAACTTTGTTAACAGAACAATTTAAATGTTCAGCTATTCTTCTGTACGCCCACTTATAATGTATATTATTTGCCTAGTTGACGCGTCACAACTTTTATTTTTGCCCATTTTGAACAAAATGAAATTCAGGTTAAATTTTGAATTGCCGCTAAAATAATAGAAAAAGCCAAAAAAGAAATGTTATTCTCCAATTACAAAAAAAAAAATAAGGAGCTATGGATGTTTTTTTAAATGTTTCTAATTAGGCATCCAAGCGGCCAGTAACAGAGAAATAAACTCCTACACGTGTAAGACTCATTTTGTAATTAAAAGTAAGAAATGTTTTATATTTTATGCATGTGTATATTTTTACGAACATTTGCACGTTGAAGTTATACTTTCTTTATTCATAAGAAGTGTTTCTAATTATATGACGACCACTGTATATAATAAATCATTTTATGATAATAGTTAGTGATTTAGGTAAGGAAACGATACAGCTACTCACTTGGTTTATGATACTCTCATCTGATACGACAAGACATAACCTCTAAGCGCAAACTTTATGTATCTAGCTATTAACAATATTAAAATTCTTTTATCACGAAATAGCTGATCACCTGGTTCTTAACATATGAAACAGTGACCTGACACTATGACATTAACATTAGCTTTTGAGCACAAATTCGATTTTTCTGTCTATTACGTATACATATTTAGGTTTAGTTACACTGTCCTTGACTTAGTATGACCTTGAGAAAATATAATTTATTTTGGTACTATGGGATCCAATACAACAAAAAATAGAACATCAATAATAAGAAAATAATGTAATATTTTTTATAAAAGTATCAAAGTCGTTTCACGTGAGCTACAACTCCCTTGATTATCAGTTGTCGTGTCTATTGCGTGAGCTATGCACGTCTGGTAGGACTCGATGCCAAAATTGACCGCGAACAATTGAGAGCGCGTCCTTAATAAAACCACGAAAAAAACCTATTTACAGCTTAAATCAGTGAATCTAGCAGTATTGATATTTCCATATATAACACGGTAAGCATCGAGAGCAATTTTGCAAATGAATTGTGTGTTAAAAATATTTTTATACGTGTAAATAATTTTAAAGTCAGATGATTCCCGAGATTCTGCAACGAAGATTTCTCACCGCCAAACACATTTATACAAATAAACGTTATAATATACATAATCTTTTAGAAAGGCTTTGATTTCAATCGTTTATATTCAAATTAGCATGAAATTAAAATCTTGTATTTAAACGAGCAAACAAATAAATCCTATAAACATCGTGCAACTATTTCTAGCTCAGACTTAAATATGGCTAACAATAATCTTGAAAACGCTAATGAATAAATTAACTTCAGATAGTGCAAGCAAATATACTATCGTTATATTTTGAAATATACTTTGTAAATCATATAATCCCACACGTTCTCGATAGCAGCTGTCAGACGGTGAGGCGTCTAACAAACAGGGGTGTCACAGCAGGCCCGGGAGACCTGTAAACGACAACGTACAGACCAGTTTCTCTACTGACGTGACGTCATAAACAGTACTATCGAGTGAGGGGCATTTGTGTTTTATTGGCATCATGTTTTCATTTGCCGGGGAAATTAAAATATAAGGGTGCTCGTTCCTTAGGTCGCACTTCGACCATAGAGAAAAAAAAATTCTTCCATGTGTTTTATTGGTAACGCTAAATATGGTCAATAGCTACAAAACAAAAAATAATGAAGAAATTGCCTAAAAAACAGAGAAGGGAGATGTTTTTAACCGTTTCTCTATTGCCTATTTATATATAGGTATTGTTGCTAATTCAACTATAAGTATTAAATTGACTTTTAAATTTTCAAATTAATAAATTAATATATAATCAAGGCACATATTTAAATCACTATCTAAAATACTATTTCGATTTTTTGACGAATTCTTGATTAATTTAAAGCTATTTATTATACAATAGCTGGATTGAATATAAAATAGTATAATGATTTATGAAAACCTTTTGGTTTAGAATATCTTAATGTTCGTATATCCTTTCCAGAGAGTGTCGTAAAACTGAGTACATTAAATCGCTAATGGGAATTATTTACAAGCCTTTCACTTTTTACATAACATTAAATAAATAAATCCAATATAACTATTGCACTAAAATTGAAAATCAACAGCGCGAGATGGAAATGTTAGGATAAGATAAGGAAGGCATCCAAACGACATAGATTCAAGAGGCATAAATTCAGCGATAATGCTGGTGATTATCAAAACCACTTCGATTAATTGATCAATTCTAACATAAAATTAAATGTTTTCCGAATATGCCAGAAATAGGCATTATACGCAAATGTTAAAATTTAAGTACCCAGTTTTCTTATTCATAATAATGTTTAATATCTTATTTCTTAACTAGCTGATAATCACGTCTTCATTTGCGTCGGTACGTACAGAGGAAAAAATATAAGCATCACATCGCTAGTCCCGCTTCTCGACGACAGGAAAACAAACGTCGCCACTTTCGCAGTGATTGTACAAAATCACAGTTTCTTAAAACTGTAATAAGTTTATATTAAACAAAGCTATTGTGATAATTTTTTATCAGATAAAGGCCAAGGATTTAAAAAGTATAGTATATTTGTTTAAAGGTACAATATCCGCCTACACAGTTTTAAAAATAAATATATATGGAGTATAAATGGATCCTATGTAGAGTAACAACTATGTTTAAATTCAACAATGGAATTAGAGATAATGGCGGTCACGTACGCGATCTTTTTATACAAACCCAATTTTCCGGCGGAACCGAATTACATATTAAATATTGATGACTAGGGACCGTTCGATAACTATACAGATACGTACAAATAAGATAGATTACGCGTAACTGGTATATATAATTGAATAAACTTGAACGCTGCGGCGATGCTAATCTTCCAAAGAACTGGCTAGCTATTATATCGGTATTTGCCGGATGATATATGTTACACGGACGATGTTACAGCAAGAGTTACTATTTAACGTCTCATAATTATAGATAACAAGATAATATACAAGCCTATACCTATGCTTATGCGTATGCCTGTACTTTCATTATGCACTTTTAATATAATATATTAATTATGTTTTCTGCCATCTATACTGATGTTACAACGTTGGAAGGTTTGTTTGCTTCGTTGAACGCGCTAATCTCGGGAACTACTCGTCCGATTTGAAAAATTATTTCAGTGTTAGATAGTGTTCATTTATCGAGGAAAACTATTATAGGGTATATCACCGCGCTAAGACCAATGAATGAAAATGAAAAATGTTTCAGAAAAATTTTTTTTTTGTTCCTTTCGATAGTTTCCGCTATGTGTTAACGTTAGCAGAAAGTATTCCACGCGGACTAAGTCGCGGGCAGAAGCAAGTAATACTTCAAGTAAGTACTTACAGAGATGTAAATTGTAATAAATGAAGAATACGCTATTCTATTAAGCTAAATACCAATAATTTCACACATATTATTGACTAAAACAGCTGATTATAACAACTAATGGCCACAGAGAATTTCGTACGCGTATAGTGTACTATTTGCTTGATGAAAGGTACCGTATTTCTTTTCTGTCTATTCTCTATTGACTCCGTGTATACGACATCTTATTATTATTGACAACGTGAAAGTGTAATAAACAAACTCACATTTATAGTATCAGTAACGATTAGGATAGTTTAGATTATTCTAGTATTATTATAGAGTACTAGCTGTGCCAGCGACTTCGTCTGCGTGGAAGCTTATGTAAAAAATAGTGATTAATAAAGTCATCTGAATGTATTAAGTCCATTTACTTGTCTACTTTTATCTCGTACTTACGCCGCGTCGTCATTAAAACTACAATAACTTTTGATAGAGTGGACCGATTTTAATAAAAAAACACTAAGTTACTGAAGGTTTATTGTGAACTCTGTACTTTGGCAGTGATGCGTGTTCATACAAACAGACAGACATTTCTAAAAATGATTGAAATGTATTATATTACTTATTCCTAGACATCTGCAACAATTTTTTCACGAAAATCGAAAATTGACAGACACGTTAGATTTACATTCTTATTATGTGTATATAGGAAATAATTCAAGATACTCAAATTGATAATCAAGAAGTTATCTTAGTTGTTATGTTTAATCACTATTACTGTTATCACACACTGATTTTGTATAATTGAGAAGCACAGAAATTTATATACGATAAGTAGGCAGAGATGAAACAATTTAAGACATCTTCCTCCTCCGTTTCTCAACCTATCTTTTTTTGTTTAATAGATTGATAGATAGAATAGATTGATGAGTTTTAGTGTTATAAAAATTGGAAAAACTAAAATGGAAATAGTTGTTTTTAACGAAGAAAATACTTGAATCTCGACTACTAATTTAATAATATTATACTATAATTTAATAAGCAAGTCAATAGATAGTCATAGTTGTTCTTAAAAACTAACAAACAAATTCACATGGCTATGACACAGATGTATAATTCAAGCGCAAATATATGCGCTGCACTGCAGTATATCTCCGTAGAGTTTATCACGCCACTCGGTGGACAAATTAATTAACAATTAACGTAAACAAATCATTTAAGCGCTTATAAAATTGTTGTCGCGTTGTACTTTGCTGTAATTGAGTCGGCCATTTTTTTACGGTCACTAATAATTTGATTTGTTACCGTGGCCGCGATATTTACTTGTTACGCGTAATCGAAGTAATAACGATCAATTCAAGTATTGACGAACGGAATTGGGTTTAATTATTTTCGAAAGTATCCCCAATAACTGTAACATAGTACTGATATTATAAACCTCATATATTTTTCAAGCCTAATGAAACTACTGGGCGTTGCTACGATTTATAAAATTCATGGCAGGTGGAAGTGTTGATTGATTAATAAATTTATGACTATCGATGTTATGTTTGAACGACCACTTATAATAAAGTCGTAGCTACTTTTTAGACAATTGATATGTAGGTTAGAACGGGATTTGATAATTCGAACGCGACGTCATTATATATAACTATTTAATTTTCTATACTTATTTAGTTATGTATATATATGTATGTATAGGAATGTAATGTTACACCCTGTATACCTACTCGTTATTACAAATAAATATTGAATAACTCATCCATCGTGAGAATCCGAAACAATGTGATTCTAAAATCCTCGTCACGAACTTTGTCGAATCGTTCGAATAATGACGTCAGCCTTATAGAGTTTTCCATCCTCCTTTATATCCAATATATAAGGGCGTGAAGGGTGTGTCCGAGTGCAGTTCTTCTATTCTATATATTGGAGTGAATAGGAAGAGAAACAAGGAGAAACAAGAGGAGGCAGACTACAGACAGCATTATGAGGCGTAACTGTGAATGGTAGTGTAATTATGTAATAGTGAGTATATTTAATTTTTGTCCGTACGAGTATTACATAAATTTCTTCTGACGCAAACGGCATTTGATTAATTTATGGGCCTAATATATTCCGATCTGTCCCAAAGGAGGTACGACATCGGCTTCATACTTCAAGTGATTTACTACGATGAAGTTACACGGATAAATAGAGATTTATTTGGTGTATAATAACTTTTTATAGCGTTTCCTACGTAGTTTTTACCCTTTTCAACGCAACAGGGGTTCGTCGAATCGTCACAGTTTTTCACAAGACGAGTCATAATTTTTATTTGATATTTTTGAATTTATATGGTATAGTATTTATATTCCAATAAGAACGACAAAAACAATAAATATTTAATTATTAAAAGTTAAAAACACCGACTAGTTAATTTTACAAGGTATACAGTTTTTAATAACGTAGCTGAATAGAGTAAATTAAACTTTTCTTTGCGTAGTCACTGAACCAAAGTTTACATGTTAAAATAGTATGCGCATGATAGTTGCACTATGTAAAGGTAGTTTCAGACAGGATTGTTATCTGTCAAGTAGTGATTTTTTTTTAATTCATAAACTTGCGTAATTTGACCTGTAATTGTGTACAAAGAAACAAATTAAAATAGTAACAGGGAATAAGACTTTCGTGTCGTCACAAAAACTGCAGAGTTCAATCAAGGGTGTCACGATTTTGTTAAAAATGTTACTTGAAAAAAGGATTATGCATTAGCACACGTTGTCTTAAATAAACAGAACTGTTTAGAGGTGACAATTTTCATTCGAAATTGTCTCTTAGCGTGTTAATTCCATTTAGATGCAAATTGTATTCAATAAAAATTAATTGTTCGACCTTCTTAACGTGTGTCTGATATGTTTGAAATTAATTTTCAGCGTGAAGTTTTTTGAAATAGAATGTTTCGAATGTCCAGGCAAACTTAATTTACGGTCTCTTACTATACTAGTATTGAATCAAATTCATAATCACATTAATACTTATATAAAATCCATTCTTACACGAATTACAATTGTATATACACCATTTTATAATATAAATTCTATACAATAATAAAAATATCATTACGCGATACAATGGTTGATAAATAATAATAAACATTTCAAATGTAACGAAACGTTTATGACAAATAACCGTGACAAGTTACGAAGTCAGCGTAACCGTGACATAAAAATTATTGTTAACACATAACAGTTTTGTTTACTATTGGAAAACACATTGTTGCCTACACAGAGACGTGTGCAGTTCATAGCAAACGCCTGTAATCTAAACTGACATTGCGATCAACGACGCAACGTATAAGCGGATAGCGTTTTACACTCTAAATAATATAGTTCTATATAGAATTACTTAGTTTTTGACTGTTTACATTATGGATATCGAATAATAGATTACAGTTATATATTATAACACAAGTTTGTTCTTATAGTATTTGTCTGTAAGAGGTTTTGCAAGTCAATTGGTGGGAATAATAAATCAAGAGAAAACCATTCGATTCAATCTATTAAAAATATTTCCTGTACATTAAAAACCCTTACAAGCATTCGTAACCAACAATATAAAATTAATTGTTTATAATAATCGTTGCATTTATTGCAATTTTAATCATTGTAGTAGATAATGTAATATTATATGAGATTTAATGGTAATAAAACAACAATTACACATACATAGAGTTGGCATACCTAAGTGTTTATGTCATGAGGAAGGCTTACTTGCTACCTAGTTTATCATAACTTGCTACCAGGTGACGTTAGGATATCATTAATTGTAATGTTTATTCAATTATTTTTTACTAATTCAGTGATAATAAATACTATACATTTGCGTTCATTACTAACTTGTTCATTTTATTATTATTATTATTGTGGTATATAACACTTAAAATAGTATTAAAAAACTACTACTTATGAAAGTTAATTATACAACACGTACTCGTGTGTGCACACATACGAACTTTCATTAAAACATATATATATATATATACAAATGCGCCTATACAGATGAAGTAACACATTCAAATACACTCAGAAACACTTATTCTCTCAACGTCTTCAAAAACACGGTTAGCCGTGTAATCCTCTGAAGTAAGATCTCCAAGCCTTAGTTTTTTTTAATATATATTATAGGTGGCAAACGAACAGGCGGGTCACCTGATTGTAAGTGATCACCACCGTCCATAGACACTAGCAACACCAGGGGAGTCGCAAGTGCGTTGCCAGCCTGTGTTTGGGGTATAGGAATGGGGGATCGAAAGGGGAAGTGGGGACGAGGAGGGAAGCTCGAAAAGGGGGGGGGGGGGGTTTCAGTGGGCCTTCGGCGTTCTCACTAACCGAACGAAACGCAACAAAGCAAGCACTGTTACTTCACGTCGGTTTTCTGTGAAAGGGTGGTACTACCCCGGACGAGCCAACTCATTCATGCTGAAACCAGTAACAGCTTCAGCATGACTCTACCACCTTCGAAAGTGTGTACACCTACCATCATCTACCACCTAGTGTGGACAACAACGACAAATCTACGAATATATGGTCTTTCTTGGCGACTACTAGCATTACTTTTGAGATGAAAGTTGTCGCCTTGTAAAAATATGTAAGTCTAGAAAAGGGTTTTGATAGTAACCATCCGTATTTATCTACTTTCATATCGACTGTTATAGTAATTACAAAAAAAAATACTTACTCCTCTTTTGTATATTGTGATGTTTACGGCTAACCAACTAAATAAGAAAATTATAAAAATCGGATGACGCTTGCGGTTTTACTTTTCACCACAAGCAAAGCGACAAGGGCCGAGCTAGTACGGTCACAACGCGGTGGACCGCTAAAAGAATTACCTTCGGATTCTAACGAGATTAGTGCCTTTCTCTGAGGCCGAGCATACACTGTGGACGGTTAACGGAATGTTCTAAACATACTATTGCGTGTACGCTGTAAAACTCGGTAGTTAAATGTCGTAATCACATTAGTAAAGGTTTCTACAAAATCAACGTGGTGATATTACTAAATATTTACAAAACTTTCTACAAAAAAATCATATAAAACGAAGACCATCGGCATTCAAACTATTTAAAGAATCACAATATTTTAGGTCTAAACGGAGTTTTAATTTACCTTGTATATAATAAAAAAAATATTAATTATATTATTCAAGATTAGTATGAATTAAAATGATATTTTATTAGTTCTAAAAGCGTAACACGAAGGTTGGGAAACAAAGATTGCCAAAAGGTTAATGAAACTGTAAAAATACAAAAAAAAAATACATAAAAGGAAACCTGTTAAGTTTGCTCAATTTAGGATCCTTACTAATGTTATAAATGCAGACGTGGGTTTATTTATTTGTTACACTTTCACACCTTAAATGTTAAACCGATCCTAATGATATTTTGCATACACGTTGACAAATGTACGAAAAAGGACAGGGTACATTTTTTCCTCCACAAAAAATGTACTTTTCCCCAGGTTTAGACTAAATCTACATTAGGCAAAAGCTAATAAGCTATAATGGGTGAATCTAGTTCCACTTTCTTACAGTCAGTTCATTATATAGGAATTATAAACTACATACATACTTAGACTTACAAAATATATTGAAAATCGATAGGTCGCGAATTGCATGCGTCAGGTAACAGCCAAACCGAGGTGTGCCGTGCACCCTTGAGCTAGTTGCCCAAACGAAAATCGGCTGAGTGCCTTAAGCGCTCGCCTTAGTAGTCCGGTGAAGCTGTTAAGACCTTGCTAGGTCAATAACGTAGTCAGTTCGAGAAAAAAAAAAACTGACGCAATTATAGCTTAGTTGATAGCGTGTTCGGACACTATCGATAATCAGTACTAGCAACTGAGGCGGTGTTTTCTGCCAAATAGAACATCGTGATGCAACCATAGCATGATGGTACGGCTTTATCTAATTCCACCTGGCTAGCTACCACCCTCAAGATGAAAAGCTGTCGCTAAGCACCTGTTGGTGTGTTCCGGGCAGCTGCACTTAAAAGCCAGTCCCCTCTAGGTTTGGCGTTTTTACCATCTCAGACCATGTCGCCATTAAATATCAGATTAAGTTATCGTCAAACACTAAAATCAATACAGTATAAAATAAAAATATATATCAACAGCAAATACATCAAAATTGGTATCGCTGAAATGCACCAAGAAAAATGTTGTCATAAAAAGCAAACGTTAACTTGTTTGCGTAATTGTGAACACCTTACAATTTACATTTACATAAATGAATGTATGAATCATACCTGTGTATCAACACGCGATCAAGGTAAGAGTGGATTCTAATGGAAACATTGACTAATACCATCAAATTAATACAAATTACATTGTTAGTCAGATATTATTTCCAACGTATTTTAATTAGATCGTGGGTTACGCAGACCGAACGATTTATATAATATAATTCACATTGTGAAATTACCTACATGTTTGATGCTTGAATAACAAAACGCATATAAAATTCCTTTTGAACAGTATATTGATATAATAATCGATTAAAGTAAAGAAATATATTTTATTCTAATGATATCGAAAATAATTGAACACAATAACTGGCAGATATACCAAAGCTAAAACATCCATTGTTCTGAAAGTGTGAAATTATAACAAGGTTTTTTTTATATATTTGAGAAATACGGAATATTTTTGAAAAGATATCTCATCTTTCCCTCATCCGTCCCTTTTTCGAACTGTCTACGCTATTGACCTAGTAAGGCCTTAACAGCTTCACCGGGCTACCTCTAAACGTTTTTAATCCGAATTGTTTGTTACCAATGTAATGTTGCGGGACATGCAGAGATTTCAGATAACGGAGCTATCGATAATAAGAAAATACCGATGTATCACTGCATATTATAAAACAAAGTCCTCTGCCACGTCTGTCTGTCTGCTTGTTCGCGATAAACCCTAAGACAACTGAACGGATTTTCATGCGGTATTCACCAGTAGATAAAGTGATTCATGGGGAAGGTTTAGGTATATAATTTATCAAGGTTTTTTTTAATTAACAGGGCGGGATAACGTCCGCCGAGCCCACTAAGTGTAATGTAATGTAATGCTAGATAAATGTAATAAATATTATATAACGCAAATTAGAAATCTATATATTTATTACATTAGCAGATTTCTGACCGCTTCTATGGGCATTTAAGAAAATGGCAAAGGTTCGATCGAATCCAATAATAACTAGCCTTGAAGCGTCTACGAAAAATTCCACATGGAATGGTCATAGTTCCGTCCCGATACGTTCAGCAGTTATGTCTTAATTTAGTCTCAAGAGAACTGTATTTTCGTTGTAGATATTTGTAGGATACAGATAATATGGTATATTAACAAACCCACAAGCAAGATTATATTGTACACTAGCTTTGCCCGCGACTCCCATCCGCGTGGAACCTAATATAAAAAAAACAGTGACATTAAAATCATCTGAATGTATTAAGCTCATTTATCTACTTTTCTCTCGTACTTAAGTAGCGTCGTTATTAAAATTACAATACCTTTTGATAGACTCAACCGATTTTAATGAAACCAAGAGTAAATGTAACTCGAGGATATGCTTTATGATTTTCGTGGGAGGTTTTTTCGTGAACGTAGTACTTTAGCAGTGACGTGTATTCAAACAAACAGACAAACAGACAGACAGACAAACATTTATACAGATGATTGAAATGTATTTTATTACCTATTCCAAAACACCCGCAACAATTTTTTTCACAAAAATCTAAAAAGTACAGACACGTTAGATTTACATTTTTATTATATGTATAGAAGATTATATTAATAAGAAAACGATGGTGAGATTACCGAAAGCTTCTTCTTTAATCTTATTGGCCTAATAATGTATAATAAGCGATAGCCGACAGGCAATCGTTTGTCAATCACACCGATATCTGTCTTAAATTAACGTATTATATCAATAAAAAACTTCAATCAATCTCACGACTCTTTCTATAACCACATAATAATAGTATTATTGATAAATCAACGACCCTGACACCAAATATTTGTAAACAGTACAGTGATCGAGTACGAAGTGACAATTAAATGTGTAACTTGTTGTGTAAATTAGAAAAAAATCAACGAGTTAATAGTGAAAAATTCAAGTTTTTTTTACGAAGTTCAAAAAATAGTCATACATAATAATACTTTGCTTTTATATTTTCGAAAGTATACTATTATTATCGTACTAATACTTAAATATGATCAAAGTCAACGTTAAAATATCTACGTGTTGTATTTTTTACTTGAAACATATAATATCTTGCACTCGCATCAAAGTGTCAGTCCAGAAGTTAGGTTTTCACAAATTTTAAATTATTTGATTACTCAATCAGGATAAAAAAGCAAAGTTATTATTATTTTTTACTTTTAACGAAGCGATCTAAATTGTCCATACAAACAAATAAAGATAACAGTGTTTTACTAAAGGAACTTGTTGAATTTTAGTATGTTTTTCTGTTTGTACCGGCTAATCTCTGAAACGGTTGGACTACTTTTTATGGGATTTTCACTGACAAATAGCTGATTTTATAAGGAGTAACTTAGGCTGTTTTTAATTTAGAAAAAAAATAGGGTTCCGCACAAATAATAATTTAAAAAAACAGTGTCCAGTGCCCACGCACACGTTTTTACTGAACAAAAATTGTGTACTATTTAAAGTCCACGCGAAAAAGTCGCGAGTAAGACCTAGTTATAGACATGAATGACTTCATAGGGAAATGCTAAAGCTTGATAAGGTATAATATTTGGAATAATTAAAAAAAATATTACTTGCTTACTCCCGCTTAGTTTGCAAAGAATGTGATCGATTATTCGAACAAAATAACCACAATTATATACATAAAACGGCTAAAATCATATCAGAGTGTTACGCCATAACAATAGTTTAAAGTTATAGATATTATAATTATGTAAGAGATAAACTTTATGATGTCGCAACCTTCATTAAAATAATTAACGAAGAAGTTGAATTAATAATATAATTCGGTATCGGGTTAACGTTCGTATATACAGCGATAGCAATGTAATGTAATTATGTTGGAGTGTATATATATAAGTATATTCCCATTTACAATTGAATGTAAGTCATTATTAACAAACATAATCGATACAGAAGTGATATAAATATATGTGACACATATTTAATCTACCACTGGACTACGAATGGGTTTCATTTATGACAAGTAAAAACTTTTTGAAAAACCAATTGTATCCGAAATTTATGTTTATTTTTAATAGAATAAAAAGTTAAATCACTCTTTTACCACGCACTCTTTTCCAAGTCTTATACTTTTTTTATGTCACAGGAGGCAAACGGACAAGTGGGTCACCTGATGTTAAGTGATCGCCACCGTCCATAGACACTTGCAACACCAGGGGAGTCGCAAGTGTGTTGCCAGCCTGTTGGGCGAGGTAGGAAGGGAAGGGGGAAGGAGAGGAGGAAAGGGAAGGTAGTTGGGCCTCCGGCGCTCTCACTGACCGAACGATACGCAACAATGCAAACACTGTTACTTCACGTCAGTTTTCTGTAAGAGGGTGGTAGTACCCCGAGCGAGTCGACCCATTCATACTGAAACCAGTAATAGCTTTAGCGTGGCTCTACCACCTAAGATACTGAAATAATATTTAATGCTTAAATACATTGGTAAAGTTTTGGATGGTTTTTATACTTGTGATCGAAGAACGTGCGGCCAGTCAGAACAGCGAAAAATAAAAACATCGACGCCGTGCTGTCCGAGTTTGCACTCGAAGCTAATCAAAGTAAATTTATAATTTCATTAAATTCATTTATTAAGTTGTTTTAATTTATAGCGGCTCGCCTTTAGTTCATAATCTGTCAGAGTGATCCCTAGTTTCAAAAAGTATATGCATCCCTGATTTATAACCATACTAGCAGGCCCGGCGGACGTTGTCCCGCCCTGATAACGAAAAGAAACCTTGACAAATTATATACCGAAACCTTCCTCATGAATCACTTTACATATTGGTGAAAATCACTAGAAAATCCATTCAATAGTTTCTCGAGTTTATCGCGAACAGACAGGCAGACGTGGCAGAGGACTTTGTTTTATAAATATGTAGTGATATGAAATCTTAATTTTTTCTGCTATATATTTTCATATCCTGGTCATGTTATACAACTAACAAAACTTTGTATACCAAATACAATATAAAAAGACGAGTTCATTGAAACATTTATTTAATTGCGAAAGACAAAAGCGATATAACATTCTGTTCATTATTTTCGTTCGCATACGAAGGTGTAATATGTAATATCAAAACATTACCTCGTGAACATAAAGCTTGTATAAAACTGTATTTAACGCAATTTGATGAAGCAATTTACTTATGATTATTAATCGAATTAAACTAATTGAATTTCCAAATTAATCGATCTGGCCTTTGTTATAACGTCGAATCGTCACTTTAACTAAAATAAAAATCGATATAATAACCGCAAATAAGTCAAGTTTTTCGGTTCATTTCAACAACTCAACTTTTATTAGATGTATTTCTACATTTTGATATAGTATTTAGATATAATAATTTATTAAAATATGAGGGGATTATAAACATCTATAATTATTGTACAGTAATTGTAATTTATGAGATATTATCAAAGGTAACTAGTTCTGCCTCTATATGAAAAAGGAGCACATTATAAAAAACAAAGTCGATAAGTCTATAGCCTTCGCATTTGGCAAAGCACGTGTAACTCGTTTTTTAAGTGTAATTGAGAAAAGAATCTCATAAATGAACAAAAGAAAGATAGAGCGTTTTTCCTGATTTCAAAAAATATATGAAATTAAATATAGCAAAAACGGTAGAAGCGCGTCTCTTTATTGAACGGCATAGTTGTTTCAAATACGTAATAATTCCTTAATAATACAGGTATATGGCCTTTATACTAGGAAATGTTAAAAATAATTTTTTACTCTATAAACTAACTCGGGACTGAAAGACCGGACGCCACGCTCACGAGTTTCGATTTTCAATTGTCACGATTTTCGATAGTTTCACCGTAGTTATCTATACGCGTACCATTTGTATCCTAGCTGAACTGTGACAATAATAAAATTGACACTCGTCATGAGGGGCCATCCGTAAACTACGTCACACAATTTTCATGGTATTTTTAACCCCTCCCCCGTCCTTGTTACAGCTGGTCACATTTGTGAGACTCCCTCCTCCCTAGTGTGACATCACATATTTTGCAATTTTACATTTAGAAATTATTGAATTCAAACAGCAGGTTCGAAATTAGTTTTATATCCATTTCAATTATTTTTGAATAAAAATTAGTATCAAGTCAAAAATTTGAAGAAATAAACAAAAACAAAATTGATTACTTTCTTAATTATTATTGAGTATTTCGTTAATAGTGCAAAGTTCATGTTTTAACACGTAGATTTGGAAATGTAACGTCACAAAATTTAGGACCCTCCCACCCCCTTGTCACACAATGTCACACTTCGTCGACCCCTCCCTTCCCTTAACGTGTGACGTAATTTATGGATGGTCCCTCCGAGACATACCTACCTTATAACTTAATTCGTGTGCAAGTAGATAGGTAAGCGTACACGTGACTGAGTTGTAACGATAATGGGTGAGTAACACAAATACGCGATGGCGTGATAATAAACACGTTTATGGCGACACATAAACTTCAACATAAATCGGCATCTACTCTTAAGGGTATGTATTACGAACTGATCTCTTAAAAATTGAGTTTATATCATTCATCCAATGCAATAGTAACAATTTGTGATATCTTTCCGGGAATATAGGTATTCGACAGAGCATCGTTACCAAGAATGTCAGGTTTTAACCGTAAGACAGTTTTTTATCTTTCAAATTATTCTCCGTCAGCATGTAGGAACGATAAGCTTACATTTCTCAGACAAGAGAAGAAGGCTCGAGGACATAATAAGTTCCTAAATATAACACTTGGTTTGCTTGTCGTTTTGAAGGCTATCAGGGAAAATTGGTTTATATAAACCAATAAGATACTGGGGATTAATTAACACAAAAAGCCATACGATTAAAAATCACATTTTCATATAGTTATAGTTCATAAAGTTACATAAACACAGAAAAAATATTAAAACCATGGTTTAATAAATGATTAAAATTTCGGTAGGTCAAGGCACACATTCTTACTTAAAACACAACCCACTCATTATTATCACAGACCTAAATACTAGTGGCCCTCTCCGCCTACAGAAAACTGATGGAAGGTGGCGTCTTCTTCCGCCGCCATAGACGAATCTGGGAAGATGGGTCGACAGAGCTATCTTCCCATTGCACTGGTTCACCGGATGGGGAGACGCCGCCCATCTCCTGACCAGGTCGGAGCCGGCAGTAACAAACGACGGATCGACCGCTGGGTTGGTACGGTTGCATGGGCAAGAGACACCGTTCCGCCCCATTAAAACGGCGGACGTACACCGCGGGGTTTTAGTATGTGTTTCACATAATCCTTTCGCTCCCACCCGAATGTAAAGGTACCGTATGTCCTTTTCTGTATCCCTTTCAACGTGGCTAAACGTCATGATGATTCGTTGAGTAGTTTAAATCTTGAAAGCGTAACAAACAAACAAACTCACTTTCGCATTTATAATATTAATAAGGATATCGGTTGATGATATTTACGTTTTAGTTATATTACTTGAGTAGGCGCCTTGGTCAGATATAGTAACGTCTGGCGGAGCGGATTTCTGACTGAGAGACGACAGGAAAACGAGCAGAAAGGCGATATAGGTCGATGACGTCACAGTTGTTATCGGGAAAAATATGATAAAGTTTAGTGCATAGCATGAATTAATGACGTTAAAGAAAGGTTTAAAAGAATTCTGTCCATGACCATGATTATGATATTATTTTTATACATATATCAACAACACCTAAATATTTTTACGATAACATGTTAGGTGCCATCAAGGAAATTGAAAAATAAATATATCTAAATGATTATTATAATAATCTACAGTATTTTATACCGAACTTTAAATGACGGTATGATAACATAATTGCTCGTTAAAGGCTAATTAAATCATTTGCATCGAATGCGCTTCACAATCATAAACGGGCGCGTTTATACCAATAAATAATAGTCATTTACTCACACGTACACAGGCGGATCCTACATGCAGTCAATGAAGCAAAGCAATACAAGCCGTGATAACGCTTCATTTTTTATTAAATCACGAATGACACAGATGTTATATTTTTTTTATTAATTACACATTTAAGTAATTCATGATATCAAAAATATAACCGAATAAAATATCTATATATAAATCGGCAGTGGGAGAAGAGTTAAGAGCATCAACCTCCTCTATTTCTCATCCGATTTTCTTCATTCGTTTTTTTCTTTAGTAGCTATTGATGAACTTTATTGTTATCAATTAAAAAAAAATGCAAAAGATTTCTTTCTTTATGGTCGTTTGTGTGAAGTTCGACCACTCGTATTCTTTATTGTTCTAGCTCTCAGCTAGAAAGCAGAAACCAAAAAAAATTCTGGCTGAAAGGTATTGATGTCCTTTACTGTACCCCTAGCAATGTGTATGTAAAATGTAATTGTTATCGGTTGAGTAGTTAAGTCGTGAAAGCGGAACAAACAAACAAACAAAGTCACTTTCGGATTTATAATATTAGCTTCATAATTAACAAGTTTTTAGTAATCGATAGTTAACGAGCCACATTACCATATCAAAGTTTAACCTAAATATTAATACCCATACTAATTGAGACTAGTTTATAACTATACAATTATATACAACTTGAATGTTATATGTAAACTGTGAACGCCGGAACAGAAATGGACATAATATTGCTGAACAAATTAAAAAGTCATGTCGACATACTGGAACTGCAATTCATAGAAATCGTCTAAATGTGCCATTCATCTGTCTCCGTCTGCGTCAACTTTCGTTCTTTTTTCCCTCTTATCCGATAAAATAACCTGTCACGAGTATTAAACATTTTAAAATTATTCTAAAACAATCTTGAATGATATATCGTACAAAGTATCACCGAATAACGAATAGAAACTTAAAGGCCAATGACCGTCTCAAATACAACGCAAAACTATTTTAACATAATTAAGCGTGTCTAATTAGTTGCCTATCTTAAGGAAAATATGCAAGGTTAAGTTCGAAGCTCCTTTTAAGGCACCGTCGCCGCACGTTTCTAGGAAAAACGAAACGTCAAAAAGTAGATAAAATCACATTCCACATGAAATACGAGATTACGAGTACAGTAGATTATAAAATCACATCAGTGCGTAGTAAATTAAATATTGTACATAGAATCTATAACAACGTTTAAGTTATGACACGACGCCGCTTTGCTGTGTATTAAAAAAAATCAAAGCGTCAATGGAATTTAAAAAAATAATAACAGTAAGTAATAGTAGTAAATACAAAAAAAAAAGAGTGTGTGTACTTATGTACACGCGTTAGAAGTTATACTTCTTTGGCGTAACAAGATAAAAATCTTTTCAAAAATGTTATCTTTCGCCTTATTCTAAGTTTGTAGAAAAAACGACTCTAACAATAGAAAAAAGGTATTTAATACATTGAACGTTTTAATACAAAGAAATACAAACAACAAATACAAAGAAACAAAATGTTTCGTGACAGTGTGCGCGCATCGTAAAAATTTACTCTCATCATTTTTCCCTAACGCGCCAAAAGAAGTATAACTTCAAAAATCCGCATCGAATAGTCACAATCCTATTCTGATAAGGTCAGTATTATTGGCGTGATTGCACCTCAAAGGAACTCTATTTCCACGTTTGACCTCAATCTCACTTGGTGATTTTTTTTTCGAACTGACTACGCTATTGGCCTAGCAAGGCATTAACAGCTTCACCGGACTACTGCCTCACCTGATGTTAAACAGCGATATGGTCTATGATAGTGAACGCACAAAACCTAAAAGTGGGACTCTCGAGTGCATCTGTTGGAACACACCTATAAATGTGTTATAACAGATTTACAATTTAAGGGTGGAAGCTAAAGTAACGCAGTCCTAGAAAAAACAGTACAACTATACTATATTTTCATGTCTTCTTTCACCAAAAGCTGGGGCTCATTTGCAAGGATTCGATGCGACGTCACTCGACGGGATATTCGAACTTGCTAACCACTGAGTCAATATCGTTTAAGTGAAATTTATCTTGTTACATTCTTTGTAACTAAAATTTGTACATAAATAGAACTTCAACCGATACTGTTTGCTACCTCATTAAACTCGTTGCTTTATGTAGGACAAGGCCATAAAATTATATCACGAAATGCTTAGTTTTGCGACAAAAAAAAAACAATTTGTATGCTATTCACTACCATTATTACACTAAATATTTTGTATATTCAGAGCGATAATAAACGATCTAAGATACATTTTAACTTTAAGGCACCTCCCAATAACAATATTTTACGTAGACTCATTATGCTGTTGAATCTTACTCACGACTGCGTGATCGTGCCTCCCGTTCATGCCTTTATTATGCATTCTGCATACTACTGACTAATTGACCATAAATAACTGATTATTTCAGTAAGTATGCTTATACACCGTTATACATCGAAAATGACATATGAGAAATAATATAAAACCGGCATGCCATTCATAGATGAGAACACTTTTGAAGTTATTCTGTTAAGAATATTATTTATTACAGTACTATTATTACAGAGAAACTCCAGTTTTATTTAATTCGAAGCTAGTGGAAAAAAAGAAAATCGAATCTAACGAAAAATGCTGTTTTCGTATCTGTATGTTCCCTTAGTTCTTATGAACTACGCAACGGCTTTTAATACGATTTTCACTATCATTTAGTTACATTCTTCCGGAAGGTTTACACCTGTATTCTACTTATATAAAGTCGACGCTTACATCGATAACGCTGGCTAGCCTTTATGAGACATCAGAATAATATACAACAGAACTGTACAGCTCAAACATGCCTAAAGAAAAGAAAGGATAAGTCTAAGGATAATATCTTCTATAGGTATATTAATGACATATAATTGGTTATTTGTTGCGCTATTCTGACCAATATAGTATTAGTGATTATCCGATTAAATATTTTTATTACGTGGGACACTTAATGTACGTCAAAGTTATCCGTTACAGCATGTCATTTCAATGACTAACTTAGAAGATATCACAGTTTTAAAATTACGCGCAACAAAGAACTAGTGCCTATGATTAACTGATCAAAGCCCCAAACGATAGATCTCAATCATCGAAATACTTATATATTAAAATATATATTATACATTAAAATATATTAAATTTGATTTATTTTACAGCAGTTATATATATAACTGCAGTTATATATACAACATACAGAAGAATTGTTTACATTGTGTACAAGCATACTGACTACCTACTTATTACAATACCTAAAACTTTCATACAATGGTATACAAGATCTATACTAATCTATATTATACGATATAGGCATCTATACTAATCTTTATATATAAATTTCGTCTGTACGTGTGTATGCCACTGAACTCCTCCTAAACACCTGGACCGATTTTGATGAAATTTTTTGTGCGTGTTCCAGTGGATCCGAGAATGGTTTAGATTCACAATTGTACCCGGTAGGTAGTGCTGCGGTTGATTTTTATATTTTTATTCAACGCAGGACATCGTCCGCCGGGCCCGCTAGTAATATTATGAAAAGGTGAAAGTTTGTGAGGTTGTAGGGGTAATTAATATCTGGATTTACGGGTCCGATTTGAAAAATTCTTTCAGTGTTAGATAGCTCAATTATCGAGGAACGCTATAGGCTATATATCATAACGCTAAGAGCAACAGGAGCGGAGCACCAAAGAAGAATGTTTCAAAATCGGGTTTTTTTTTCTTTGGAGAGCTTCCGCTGCGTGTTAGCGTTAGCCCAAAGTAACTATTCCACGCGGACGAAGTCGCGGGCAGAAGCTAGTAAGTAATAAATAATCAAAGCTCGTGAATATTATTCATCAAAGAATTCTGTCATCTGAAAGGGAGGTCATCGCAACTTTATACCACACGTTTAACTATTGAATGCGACGTTATTCATCCACGACGGACGTACCAAAGTGCCCAACCCAAATTGCCGCATACAAAACGAGCGACGCCGGGAGCAACGACCGTGCTCATGTGTTCATTGAATGATTGCCGGCGACTTCAATTGGTGACCAACGCTTCGCATGTACGAGATACCGACACTAATGTCATTGTCATACCAAAAGAATTAGATTAGCCGTTTACTTTTTATATTGGTTGCCTTTTACGAGACGTCAAGGAGTAACAAAATAAATTAATGAAAAAAATGACAAGCCTGAAAATAAAATCACGATGTATATCTTTCCGATTAACACACACTTATCGTTTACGACATAGTTATAAATCAAGTAAATCCTTGCTAATGTTTATAAATGTGGGTTCGTGATCGTTTATTTGTTTTTTTTTTTAAACTATTTCGGCAAAATGACTGTACGGTACCTGGTGGAAAGTACAGTACAGTCCATAAGTAACGGCGACTGTCGGTGTTAAATAACAACGGCAGTCGTCGCTATCATGCCGACCTGCACATGTGCCTCTTCACGCCTCGTTTGAAGGACCCCAGGTCATAAGAGGAAGGGAACACACTGGCTGGGAGGCAATTCCACATCTTCACAGTACGACAAAGATAAGAATTTTCGAATTTCTTCGTTCTTGCAGGGATGGTTGCTACTGTAAATCTGTGGAGACGCGTATCCGCCCGTGTAGTTCTGTATTGGAAAGGAGAAGATGGGATGAGGTTAAACAACTTTCAGAACACTCGCCATGATACAGACGATAAAACACGCTCAGTGAGGCGATGTCTCTTCGCAACTGAAGCGGTTCAAGGTTGTTGGTAATGTCTGCATCATTCACAATACGGACAGCCCGTCGCTGCAACCTGTCTAGAGCATCAAGGAGGTATTGGGCGGTGTTACGCTTTCATGCCCTAACTAGTCCATCGATCATTATGAATTTTGCATACCTATTGTCAAGGATACCGGGAAAGGTCATACGGTACCTTTAATCCCACATAAAAAAGTATTTTTCCTGAGAGATAAATCTTATTAACAAAACGCGAGTGAAGCCATGGCGAGAAGCTAGTAAAAATATAAAAATAATTTTAATAACATTTTTAGGAAGAAGAACTTTAGACATGTTAAACCTTGCGCTTATTGGATATGAATATTCTGACTAACGTACTGAATACAGAGCCTATATGGTGTTTATTGACTACGTCCGGTACCATTACAACTGACTCGAGAGGCGAGACTACAACGCCACTGGAACATTAACACTAGCGCCATTACATCAATTTATTTTGGGGAAATTTGAGTAAATAGTAATTGATTTGACTTCCACAGGTCGTCACATAAAAGGGCAAGATGTCGTTGATCCATACGCACTTCTATGTGGAAGTTATTGTAAGGCGAAGCTCTGCCCGGATAAATAGTCACATTGTACCTACAGAGTGTTAATTGGCATCCCTAACGCATCGACCATAAGTTTTTTATAATAACAGCTAATTTTTGAACGAGTAATTATGGTATTGTTTGCTAAGTTTAGAGATACGAACTGCATCTTTCCGATTTAAACCAGACGGAGCTTGCCGATAAAATCATCTCAACGCTCACGGGTGCAAATTAGACTTTTTCTATATGCTATTTTATATCAAATATCTAGACGACAGATCATACCTCGATGTCGTGCAAAAACACATCTGTTTAGGTAAACTTACAAAGCAAAACATTATCTAAATACAAAATGACATCCAAATCATTCGAGCCGTTTCCGCTAAACTTATTTATCACTACATGGGTATAAAACGAAGTCCCCTACCGCGTCTGTCAGTCTGTCTGTTCGCGATAAACTCAAAAACTACTGAACGGATTTTTATGCGGTTTTCATCAGTGGATAAAGTGATTCTTGAGGAAGGCTTTAGTATATAATTTGTCAAGGATTTTTTTATAATTGGGGCGGAACAACGTCTGCCGGGCCCGCTAGTATCTTATATATATTATACATAAGAATAGCTCATTTCAATACTATAACATAACTTATGTAGGTACTTACAAGTGTGTGAACCAAGCAGCGTGGCGACGCTGGCGCTTTTCCGAAAGTTAAATATATTTCATCTATGCGACTGCCACTTTAAACGCAAGATCTGTGGACAATTAAAAACATAAGTTTAACTAATAGTTCCTCGATTTCGATTTTTGACCCATAGATTAATGCCCATTAGTGCCACCTTTTTTATTCTTGTCCAGAATCCTGAACGAGTAAAACTGTCAACTATGCAGTTTGTTAGGTTATAAAACGTCTTGTTATTTTATTAATACGGCATGGGATTATTGACGTTAGTATAGAAACATTCCGCGTATGAATACGCTATATGTATAACAAACAATACAAAAGAAATAGCTAATTTTAAAAAGACTGCAGAATATTTAAAATTATGTTGGTAAAATCGGCAACAAAACTTGATAGAATATGCTGCACTTGAAATGTTGAGTCTATATAAAGTACGCTACGGTATGATGCAATCTCATGGTTTAATAGCATTAATTTAACTACTAAACTAAATGTAAACTAAACGTAGAATACTAATCGAAAGCTCCTATTCCTTTTAACGACATGTCTGCAACTGATCTCTAATTAAAATGTAATGTCATGTTCGTTTATAATTAGCGAGGATCCGGGTTGAATAGTAGATAATTCTGATAGGATATTCCAAGCTTTCCTCGGCGATCTGTAATCAATGATAAACTAACAGTATTATAGCTATATTTGTTTATAATTAGATGTACGAGTATATAAATTGTACAACTTCGAGAACCATCATTAAATTAGTTGAACGAATGAATATTTTAATAAATAGGATTATACAAAACTAGCCGATACCTGCGAATATGTCTACACGCTGTTTATTATCTCGACTATATATTTTATGTAAAGAAGAAAATCAGAAAGAGAAATTGAAAGCACAAATTATCCATTTGCTTCCTCTCTCCTGTTCATGCGCACCACACCGTTTGCACCACTTCGCTAAACGTAAAGCGCTTATAAAAATCGTAGCTTTTTAAAACTTCAATAACTTAATATTACAATAAGCTATCGTGATCACTTTTGTTTTAAATAAGGAACAACTGTCTAAAAAGTAATCATTACATAGTATAAAACAAAGTCCCCTACCGCGTCTGTCTGTCTGTCTGTTCGCGATAAACTCAAAAACTACCGAACGGATTTTCATGCTGTTTTCACCAGTGGACACAGTGATTAATGAGGAACGTTTTAGTATATAATTTGTCAAGGATTTTTTCATAATCAGGGCGGGACAACGTCTGCTGAGCCCGCTAGTACTAAATATGTCGACTAAAATCTATGACGTAGTTTTTGCGTGATACACGCACAACAACAGACTCCTACAATCATTTTATATAAATGAGATCGTGGTGTGAAAAAAGTTCATACATGATTTGCTCCTATACTAGATGATGTGTTTCTTCAAATAATCTGGCAATCTTGTGAATCGTTAATCATTTTAAATACAACCAGCATTATTCACTATAGCGTCAATTTCCCAATACTAGAATTCCATTATTATTCTTCTATCGTTATACACTACTTATGACTTATAATTCAATGAAGAACATCATCTCCAGTTCCTCATTCATATTATTCACAGCTTAAAAATGAAAATAATGTGTAAACTCTTTAGAACGTCGTTCGTTATAACTAAAAACTGTATATAACGCACACATTAGTTCAATTTGGTTGGTTTACCGCAAACCATTTATTTGTTCTCTTCGCTCCTTATAACGAAAACTCTTTCAACGAAAAAAAATGCTCGGTCGCTTGATATTCGTTATTAAGAGTTTACACTGTATAATACTGTAATGCCAAAAACTCGTTAAAAAAAAACAAAAAACTGAATATATAAAGTTGAAGAAAAAAGTGAAAATGTATAACGTTGTTACTTTGTTAAGGTACACATTAATGTTTAAAGCTATACCTTTCCTTGGAATTTATGAATTATTGATCGCCGGGTTACCCTGTGGCAGATGGCTATACTGAACTTTTTTTGTTATAAATATTTTATAAGGTAAAAAGCGAACCGTTACACTACTCTATCAAAAGCAACTGTCTAACCCTTTTCAAAGATGCCACCTAATCATTTTTAATATAAACTTTGTGTATAAACATCCTATAACTATAATGCTATATCATATAACTTGTCGGTTCCCGTTAGCTGTGTTGAGCATTAAAAAAATTGCAAAGAGACAATTGTATGTAAAAAATAAGTAGCATAGAAACGGGGCTTTTTTGTGGGGGCACGCGGGACACGCAGAGCCCTTAAACGGAATTTCAAAAATATCGAAAAATTGCTACAAATTCTTTAAAAAAATGATGGACTTACTTTCGAAAATCAGCGTGGTCCCAAAAATGAAATGACAAAAAATGGCCTGCCTAGAACTATCTACAAAAAAATCTACATCGAATGATCATAGTCAAATACCGTACATAAGCGTACATTTTAATTGAGTTCAATAGTTGTGACGTCATTGATCCTCAAAGGAACTGTATTTTCATCATATATTACCTAAGGATTTAAAAAATATTAATTCTCATGAGAATATCTTCACAATGGTCCATAAACGGGCCTTGATTATTACATCGCAAAGTACGTAATCCGTCTCAAAACATAAAGACTGTGACTACAGCTCTATAGACCATCCGCGCAAGCAAGCCGGATCTCCACAATGAACGTCCTTGGCCAACCCTCGGCTGTGCATCCATTCATGACGCCACGTAATAAAACCCGTTGTTGGTAAGGAATATTAAACTTTAAAACACAGACCGGACGATATAAATCTCAAGAGCACCTCTTTGCATTTAGGACTCCTTTTAACAAAAAATATCATTAAGATTAGGGGAGAGTAGAATAGGTTTTTCGTTGTAAGTATTCGTCTCACAGTCTTATTGCTGGTTGCCTGGCTATTATTAGTGATTATATTTCTAACAACACAACAATAATCATAATAATTATACTTACAACTGTATTTTAATTAAAAGTATTAATTAAATATAACCTTCATGGGTGTATTTACGTACAATTAAATCAAACAAGACATACCATTCTTTGGGGGTGAGCAATCCAAATGAAACCAATAAAAGAAATAACAAGTAATACATAATCATACATACATCTTTAAGACGTTTTCGATTATTACTAAAATCATAACTAGTTATTTTATATACATCATATACAGCAGGGATTCCCAAACTGGTTTCCGCGGGAGCTAGGGATTCCGTAGAATAGTTATCAGGGTTCCGCCAAAATTACTTATTATTAGCTATCAAATAATACCACGGTAACAAATATTATTTAGAAATAGCGCAAAATGTGATGAGAAGAACTCATTACTTTCATGTATATAGGTAAGTAGTCAGCAAGCATTCAGCCCGGACTATGTATAGCCCAGCAGCGTACGTAGCCAGAGACAATGCGCCAATAATGTGTTTCAATTATATTACAAACATTTCTTAAAAATACCGTTCTTATATAAATTTAAGTGTTGATTTGTAATCGTTTGATATGGGGTTCCATAAAATAAAAGGTATTTGGTTGGTGTTCCGTTACCTTTAAAGTTTATGAACCCCTTATATACAGGATTGTACATCCGACGACTACTACTTGGGTTTGACCAAGACCAAGACCACGAAGTACCAACTTATTGCCACTATTTGATATTTTCTCAATGCTTTTAACTAATCATGCTATAACGTGGATTCTTAAAGGCTCAGGTCAACGGATACAAGAATTTAACAGATTCCAATTACTTACAGAAAGAATAACATTGTTAAGGCTGTGCTTGAACCGTGAATAGACACGCTTCGAATAATCCATTGGCGACCGCAATACGCTAAATTGCATTAGAAGCACCCGAGTGTGCTAAATACTTCGAGTTAAGAAGTAGAGGTTGGTGGCGAGTTATGTGAGAAAACTGGTTCCGAATTGGTGGAGCCATGTGGAAAACAGTAGTTAAGTTGAGGTTAAACTGCAGGGGTATTTAAAGACGGTATGTTTAATGACTTTTAATAGGTAATACAAACAATAATTTCGCTAAACAGAAAGGTTTTGGAAGTCAAGAAAGAAGGATGTTACTACAAGATAATGAAAACATTCATCAGAATATTATTTTTTTCGAACTGACTACGCTACTGGCCTAGCAATGCCTTAACAGCTTCACCGGACTACCCATCAGAATACTCGTATATATTTATCTATCTATATTATTATATACAAATACAATGATAGATGTATGTCGTTATGCACGCATAATGGACATTTGATTCTTATCTTAAAAAAAATATTACGATACCTTTATTTATCTTAATATATATATTTCTTGTGTGCGTGTATGTGACTGAACTCCTCCTAAACGACTGGACCGATTTTGATGAAATTTTTTGTGTGTGTTCGTGGAGATTCGAGAATGGTTTAGATTCACAATTGGACCCGGCAGGTGGCGCTGCGATCGACTTTTAGGATTTTTTTTGTTTTCAAGGCAGGACAACGTCCGCCCGGTCCGCTAGTTAATATATAATTATTAAATCTTTAAGAAAAGACGATTTTATAAACAATACGCGCTCAACGATGTGTGTTTCTAGCCGTGAAGAAGTGGAGTAAGAGATGTGGTACGCACGCGCATGAGAGGGGAAGTAAACGAATAATAACTGTTTACAAAGAAATTTTCTTAACGAAGTATGTTTTTCTTTCTCAACTCTGCTCATGTTTTTTCCTCTGTACATGAAATATATTGTAAAGGTAATAAACAAGTAATGGGTATCAGCTAGTTATAAATCATTATACCCTTTTGCAAATATATATACAAGAGCAAAATAGATACAGACTACAGTGTTCACAAAGTGTTTCCATACAGTCTGTGGTTAATGTTAAAAAATTACCAGTTTATAGTGTTGCTGTAATTACTATGGCTCTTCGTAAACTGGTATAGTCGTAGATGTAATATATAGTTTTATTGCAACATCAGAAACGTTAACTAGCGATCTGAAGAGACATTGCGTGTCTTAGAAAAATAATTACAATCGCATGCAGGTCACATCGATTACGTCCGAATATCAATCACGTAACCGTCACATAACTACTCCTATGATACTTCTAACCGGCATAGGAACTAGAATAATTTTGGTTTACAACTGTTACACATCCATATATAAAAATAATATGTATCATAAAACAATTGATATATTTTTGAACGCTTAGCATATGGTAACCTTCATGGATTTGTAATTACGAAACAAACATCAGTTTTTTGAGGCTAATAATCTTCATTTCGAAGACAGTAGAGATTTTGATTATTCGATAATCAATTTACAGTTACTGATTAAGTTGTTGAGACAAAGTTATGAAAGTTTAGAGGTTGTAGAGCCACGCTGAAGCTATTACTGGTTTCAGCATGAATGGGTCGGCTCGCCCGGGGTACTACCACCCTCTCACAGAAAACCGACGTGAAGTAACAGCGCTTGCATTGTTGCGTTTTGTTCGGTCAGTGAGAGCGCCGGATAACCCACCTCCCCTCCCCTTGTCCCTCCCCCAAACACAGGGTGGCAACGCATTTGCGACTCTTCTGGTGTTGCAAGTGTCTACGGACGGTGATGATCACTTAACATCAAGTGATTCTTTGTTCGTTCGTTCGTTCCACCTGTTCGTTTGCTACCTATGATATAGAAAAAACGGGATAACGTAGTGAACAATTTTGGTAACAACTTTCGAACTAACTATTTTCTCTTACAAACAAGTAATAAGTATCATCAACGACGCGGGTTCATAAAAAACCTGTGACAAAAACATCACATAGTGACTATATTTTTCAATGAAACTTCTATATTGACTTTCCAATTCATTCTTTTCTCTACTGATTCTTAAATAACAATTCCGAATTTCATAAAATTTGTTGTGCATCTTTTTTGGTTATTTCTGTAGAATTCGTAGAAATTCCGGATATTTAAGAGAATTGTATTTCTGAAAGAGCTTTGAAATATCAGGGGCCAAACTTCGAAGAATTTTAATTAAGCAAACCCCAGCGTATACGCTGTGAAAGCGCTTGACGAAGGGATTTACGAGAACGTTGCCCCGACACTATAAATAGTCAAATAGAATTAACAATTGCCTCTGGAGCGAGCATTTAACGACTCAGTAAGTGTGTTAGTTGCTACAGATGGTCTAATCTATGACGTAATCGGTCTTGTAATGTCCGCATCAGCGATCTCCCCTGAAAAAATATCGGTTTCTTTTTTGCTTATACTTTAACAATAAACACTGTTTATTATCAATAACTGGTAAAACCAATTAATAATATTTATTCTAGAGACTAATTTTAAAGATATGAATATTTAAATAGTCGATCAATAGTATACCTATTTCGTAGATTCTGCATTAGTATATTTATATAAAATAAATAATAATCTTAACATTCGCATATATTCGTCTTTTAAGCTTATGAGAAAATATTTCCGGTATATTTTCTGGTATTTTTAAGGTGTATTGATCTCAATCATCAGATTTGGTAAATGAAATAGCATTCCAAGCTGGAAGGACAAGTAATAAAAGCGACCTGGCCTTGTTACTGACGGCAATCCGATATGATATAATAATCGTACGAATTGAGCTGGCCATCTGCGTCGAAAATCGACTGATATTTAGTTATGGTTTTAAGTTTTTAAAATTCAAAATTATTTATTTAAATTAGGCTATAAAAGTCATTTATTTATTATTTATATTATAAAAATTATAGTACGAGAATTATTATTAATTGATATGCCTTTATCTGTCAATACAAATAAAATGTCGGCTGTGGTAATGCGGCATATGTGACACTTGTTTGTTTTTATTGTCAACTAGCGGGCCCGGCAGACGTTGTCCCGCCCTGGTTATGAAAAAAACCTTGACAAATTATATACTAAAACGTTCCTCATCAATCACTCTATCCACCGGTGAAAACCGCATGAAAATCCGTTCGGTGGTTTTTGAGTTTATCGCGAACAGACAGACAGACAGACGCGGTAGGGGACTTTGTTTTATACTATGTAATGATAATCGAGA
Source organism: Antheraea yamamai (assembly GCA_036509395.1). NCBI lineage: Eukaryota > Metazoa > Arthropoda > Insecta > Lepidoptera > Saturniidae > Antheraea > Antheraea yamamai. The sequence goes on along the minus strand of AP028437.1, from coordinate 8,895,072 downwards.
AAGTACGAGTTATAATTATTAATTTATGCTTGAACTATAAAATTCGAAATTTGGCTTTAAAAAAAAATGATGGTTTCTATTCATCATTATAAGCCGGTAAGAGAAGTACAGCGAGGTCATAGGCCTTTTTCCAAAGGTATAAGCATAATCATCACGCCAGTCCACAAGGTAATGGTCACTTCAAACTCTGACAAAAAATCTACAGTTCAATATTTTTCAATATACGTTGATACCACAAGAACGTTTCACAGGTTCAGGTGTCCTCACGATGTCTTTATACACCATCAGCTGATAGTTTTACGAATTTGAATTAGTAACTGTATGCGAATTCTGAAGAAATCGTTGGTGGTTGCGGACGTCAGCTTGAAATTCCACCGGTGAAACCAAACGATCACCTGGCTTGTTTATTAGGTAGGTTCATTATTTGTATTTAAAGAACGAATAAAATAAAATGCAAAAGAAATTATGCTAACTACATATTCAACATTCATATATCATTTCTCAATTTAATGATCACCCAAGTAAAAAAAAAATATGTATACGTCATGAAAATAAAAATGTCTTTGATAACAATTATAGTGGTAATGCCAAAGTTATCTCGTTAAACGATCCGATCGTCATTGTAAGTGAATTAGTTTAACACATATCCTTTTGAGTTCATAAGTGCAAATATCCGTAGCGTCAGGTTTTCAATAAGGAAATTATTCTCACTTCTATGTGAAACACCAATTTGATACTACAAACATGAAGAGAACAGCATATTTATTCCTTTACTAGACTTTGTATGGTGGTAGAGACACGCTGAATGTATTACTGGTTTCAGCATGAATGGGTCGGCTCGCCCGGGGTACTACCACCCGATCCACAGAAACACCGACGTGAAGTAACAATGCTTACATTGTTGCGTTTCGTTTGGTCAGTGAGAGCGCTTGAGGATCACCTCCCCTCCCCTCAAACACTGGCTGGCAACGCACTTGCGACTCCCCTGGTGTTGCTAGTGTCTATGGACGGCGATGATCACTTACTATCGGACACGCCTGTTTGTTTGCCTCCTATATTATAAAAAAAAAAAAGGATTTTACCAATAGTTTCGTCCGTGTCCGTGTAGATTACGGAACAATATTTTTTTTATATGAAAAGTATGCCCTTTTCTATATACAAATTTTCATTATGATCGGTTGAATAGGTAAGGCGTAAAGCAATACGAAACATACAAACTAACTCACATTGGCATTTATTAGTTAGGATTCGAGAGTATCGATATACAATAAGAAATTTTAGTCAATGTTTAAAGTACTGTGCAGAGGCAATGGTATTTGATTTATTCTAATCGAGTTTTTTTTAAGCAAAAAAGCAGCGAATAAACATATTTTGGTTATTAATTAGTTTCCTCTGTGGCATTGTCTACCTATTGGCATCGTTATATCTGGTAACTATTTAATTAAAGTTTCGAATATTCATACAGGAATTATAAATATTCAAAAGTTATATTATTTCCATAAATTTAATAGGGGTCCTCAACTAATCATTGTACGGAGCATTAAAAAAAATGAAAACAAGAAAGTTTGTTATGAATTTTAGCGATTAAATTCTGTCGGTCATTTTTGCTCGTTCTATATTCGCTCAAAGTTGTTATAATATTATGGGCATTCGTACAATACCCAGCATTGGTTTAACACGTCGCGTCGGGATTTGATTTGATTCTCCATCGGACAGCGTAGTGACTGCGATAGACAAAGATAACGATACACGAAAACGAACTTAGACGACTATCTCGGTCTTCTCCCTGACATGTCAAATCAAAAGCCGAGTACTGTACGTAGCTTGAAAATTAGTGCTGATTCATCTCATTGCACTGCGGTATGAGGTTGAATGGGAGGTGATAATCGTCGGACATTCTCACTTAATTTTAATTTTATGATATTTTGCCATGACTAAAATTATTTGTTTATTCTTCGACTAGCGAGCGTGACTAGCGACTGGCGAGCGTGGTGCATTTAATACGAAAGTGTCCAAACTTTTATAAAGCAAGTATTCAATACGTATTTAACTTTTTTGTAATAACACGGTAAATTTTTAATATTACCATTTCAAAACGTGCACTGCTAAATATTTTCCTTAAAGTTAAGGTACCTACCTTCTCGTACCTATTTTCGTCAACCTTTTTTACTGCTACGCTATACACATTCTAATCCGTAATTACTGAGTAAATGTACAAATTACATTAATATCTTATATTTAATAAACAATTTATACACGTCATATTATATATTACTATGGAACAAAACAAGAACCTAAAGCGTGTACAGATCCAGCTTTAAGCCATTAAAATACCAGACCCACGCATTATTGTAAATATTATAACCGAAAACAGTTGTTATTACTATTCAACGTAAGTCTAATCTCGCTCGTACAACGTGCGTCGGAACTGGCCCGCTTGAGTACAGTACGACACATGCTGGCAGGTACTATCTAGAGTTAAAAGAACTGTTACCTACGAGCTATTTTGACAGCACAGAAGGCCTTGGAGAACATCCTTGATGAAAGTTGACTTGTTTTAGAACCTGTATTTAATACGTTGCCGATAAAATCTCGCGATTTGCATAAGCAACACAAGCACTGGATAGTTGACGACAGCACAAGTCTATATTTTTATTATAAAGCCAGTTATCTATATCTGTATAGTATGATTTACTATGTTATTAAAATAATCTATAATTATTAATTATAATTTTATGACCGTATTTTCATTACAATCATCTCGCCGTGTTTCTAACAATCTTTCATCTATCATTACCCAAAAATAGTTACTAATCTATAAAAAAAAATCAGTCGCTGAATGTATGTTATCGCCTTACTTCAAGACATTTTCACTTTCTTGACTAATTTCTTTTTTACAACAATATTACCATTTTCAAGCGACCGAAGTCGCCAGGATCAACTAGTAATTGAATGGATATCTATAATGTAACCTTATTTTACACGTAACCAGCATTCGCCTGTGACTTCATTCAGAGAAGGTAACTTTTATCAAAAAAGAATTTTCACAATCTGATCACTAATTCCAGAGATTATTTACAGCGAACACACAAACTACCTCTTTACTATAATAATGCTATTGAATATTATTATTTTTTAGTAAAGGGAGCGTTTATTCGATCATGTATTTTATACACTATCAGTATGTAAACTGGTTAATTTTAATTATATTGTTTTTGATTTGCTTTTAATTATATAGTTAATTTTATTTCAATGTTAATTAATATTCTTGTTAAAAAATTAGTTTAACCGTATGTTAATGTACATTATTCTTTATTGAAATGACGTAGATACCTATCGAGAGAAAACCCATTATTTAACGTTTCCCCATCTATTTACAATTAGAAGTCATCAGTCATTCTATTTATAAATATACCTAAAATATTCTTAAGAGATTTATGTGGAACTAGATTTTACTCGCGACTTGGCTCGCTTTAACGTAAATTTGACTCGTCTCCCAAGAACAGTACTTTTTCTTCCGAATAAAATTTCACGATGACCAAGCGTAACAAACAAACTCATTTTCGGATTTATAATATTAGACAGGATAGAGTTCAATGAAAAGAAACAGGAGTGACCGTTTTCGATGTAGGTACCGTAAAACCGATAAGTAAACCTGAATGTTATACGATCGATAACTAATCTGTTTAATAGACTCGTGTCGAAGATTCCGAAACTACTAATAAATGTGAAGTATTTGTTTAATGGATCTCTGTTAACTAAATGGTTAATGGTCCAGTCGTTAGTTGTATTTATTAAGATGTTTATTTACAACTAGCTGTACCCGCAGCTCCGCACGCGTTTTTTAAAATCGTATTAAAGAATTATAAAATTGTGAGACTATGTACAATAATAGAAATGCTCTTTAAAAACAATTGTAAGTACGACACGCACACCACTAATAGTAAAATATAACGTGTACATTAGATATATAAATACTAACAATGTGTCAAATGAGGTTTGTCATCAGCAACATATTTGGAACCTTAACCCACAATATAACTACCCCAGTGCTCACTTACTCTGTATAAGGCACTAATGAAACAATAACTTAAAATATTATTATAAAGATTTACATTTACATTACATTTAATATACATTGCCATTATAATTAAGATTTTAAAGCCTATGACATTCACAAATAACGTGGCTTTCTATTGGTAAAAGAATTTTAAAAATCGGTTAAGTAGATCCAGATATTACCCCCTACAACGTCACAAACTTTACCTCTTTATAATATTAGTACCTATAGATTGTGGGTAGTGCAACATTCGGAAATATAATAATAACAATAATAAGGAGCCTACTAAACTGAAAACCTACAACGCTATATCACTTTGATACAACTTACGCTATTAATGATATTGAAAAATTAAAATATATAACACTGAATACTATTGATAGACAATTGTAAAACAAATAAAAAGTAGAAAAAATAATGTATGAAAATTAAAATTAACCTATGGAAAAGGAAACAAGATTGCAAATATAATCACGAATATTGAAATAGAATTTATTGAATGTTTATTAAATAGTCATGCATATAGTATGTATTTAATTGTCCTTTTGAATTTAAAAGCTCGACGGTCAAATATGTCTAATGAGATGTAAGCACATCTCTCTGCGAACTCATTGTACAAACGAGCCATACGTAAAACTGGTTTGAATTGAGTATTATTTTTATTATTATTGATAGTTCCTGTGGGCATGTTACATGAGTGAACTAAATTTAAATAAATAAAAAGGTTTAATTTTCGCTAGCATAAAATAAATTAAAGGGTGGTGCCTCCTCAAATCAATATTTTTCGTAATAAACCGAATCATGTCTACTAATCAATACATAATGTGTTAATATTTCTTATTACATTTATACTAGTGGGCCCGGCCGACGTTATCCTGCCCTGATAATAAATATACCCGGAAAATACATTTTAAGGTAATTTTTCCGTATTAAAAAAAAATCATGCCTAATAATCAATACTTAAAATGTTAATATTTATACTAGCGAGTCCGGGGGACGATGCCCCGTCCTGATAATAAAAAAAACCGTAAAACAAATTATATGCCTAAACCTCATGAATCACTTTATCCACTGGTGAAAATCCAATCAGTAGTTTTTCAGTTTATCGCGAACAGACAGACAGACGTGGCAGAGGACTTTGTTTTATAATATGTCGTGATTCTTGTATAGCTTATCTCTCTCACTTTTCGAATAAACGTAAGTCATTGAAGTAGACGGCCTTCAAACGACATCGAACGAGAATACCAACGGTGTTCTGCGTAGAAACATACCTCTCCACTTGTATTTTATTTACGATATGTACTTATATGTGTAGTATAATATAAATTCCATACGTATGCGTAATCCTTATTCATACGAAGAAATATAGATGATAAGATAATGTTAGATCACTCTTATCAAAGACTGCTTAAAATTACGGCCATAAGTAGTAAAACAATTTACGTACATCGTTACATTCGGACTGATTTATTATCGTCCAACATAAAGTACTACTAAGAGTAGAAATTTAGTAAGGATGATCATTTTATATTGAAGGCAACGTTTGGAAAGAGATCTCTAGAAATGCAACTGCCAAGTATTTGAAGATGGAACGACATAGTTTGTATGACATTTATTTCATACTTGATACTGATACTCTATAACATATTTAACGAGATTTTTTTTTTATATCAAAGGAGGCAAACGTACAGGTGTGCCACTTGATGTTAAGTGATCACCACCATCCATAGACACTAGCAACACCAGGGGAGTCGCAAGTGCGTTGCCAACCTGTGTATGAGGGAAGAGTGAAGGGAGGTGGGGCTCTGGCGCTCTCACTGACCCAACGAAACGCAACAATGCAAGCACTGTTACTTCACGTCGGTGTTTCTGTGGGTCGGGTGGTAGTACCCCGGGCGAGCCGACCCATTCATGCTGAAACCCGTAATAGTAATCTTTTTTTTAATGCGACTCCTGAAACTTCCAAAAGGTGGTTAAAATTCCTGTCGATTTTTTTTAATTTTTATATCAAACCGAATAATCTGTATAAATAATAACCATTATGTATGTAAACGCATAATTTCAAAACGTCAGCACTTATTTCGACTATTTCTTTGTTTGTGTAATTGTCAGAGTAAGGTTCGTACGAAAGAAAATGTTTCTAAAGTCGTAATAAAAGTGTAAAAAATATGTTACAAATTTCCTTATAACAATGATTGATTGAGTAAAACAAAAAATTATAGGGAAATCTTAGATTACGTATTTTTACTACACCCGTGTGAAGCCAGAGCGGGTAGCTAGTAAATAACATTTTTATAATAAACCAAGCTATATATAAATTTAGTTAACTATACTAAAAATTATAAATCTTATAGTATACGCGAGCGAAGCCGTGAACGAAAAGCACAAAATACAGAACAACATTCCGTTTCAGTGTTCCGTAACAGTTAAACAAACATTACATACCGATATAGATTTGCGAAGGCACGCAGCTCTCTTATAATTATTATAACATAAAAACACAGCTCACAACACTAGTGAATAACAACAATTTATAACGATTTATAAATATAATTCAGTTACGTCTGTGCCATTTCAATAAAAGACTTAACCGTCCTCGCTTGTTCACTACAAACTTACACCTGACATTATCGATACAGAAATTATGTTAAACAAGGATCTCATTGTCGACATATCCTTACAAAGTAAGCGAGAAATCGAATACATTATCCCGGAAGATCGAATTAAAGTTTGCAAATCCGAAATCAAGACTGGCAAGGTCCATTAACGAAATCGAATGTTCGCGTACGGGACGTAAGAACCACAGGCAACCCAATTTCTAAGCGGTTCCGGAAATAACCGGGTTGATGTTGCAACACGGCGGGCGGTGGAGCGTACATCCACTATCATTAGCTTATACAGTGTGGAGTTGGTGCCGTTGCAAAATTACTTAATTTCATCAAGGCTGACGTAACGGTATTACCTTCATTACGTGACTCGATGGACTGCAGTTCATGGAAAATCAAGTTTAATAATTGATTAATGTCGGTGACATAAATTACATAGATATACTGACCTTTTGTTTTAAACTAGCGGGTCCAGCGGACGTTGTCCCGTCCTTATAATAAAAAAAACCTTGACCAATTATACACCCGAATCTTCCTCATGAATCACTTTATCTACTGGTGAAAACCACATGTAAATCTGTTCAGTAGTTTTTGAGTGTACCGCGAACAGACAAACAGACAGACAGACGTGGTAGAGGACTTTGTTTTATAATATGTAGTGACTAGCTACCCCGCCTAGGCTTCGCAAGGATATTCTAAGGCAGGAAATGAAATCAAGTCTTCCTTTTACACTACGAGTATGTAGTGGTTTTGTTTTTCTTCGGATGACATCTGGCTATGTAGGCAATTTCGCCTAAAATTCAAGTATGAGAAATACGCGTTTTAAGCTTAATTGCCAAATATTCAGTGTAACGTAGAATAACCGAAAATAGCAAGATAATGGCAATTTTTTTTTTTTTTTATAAAAGGGGAAAAAAAAAGGGGGGGGCCCTTAATAAAAAAAATACCCCCCTCCAAAAAAAATTTGGGGCACGGGGGGGGGGGGGGGGGGGGGGGGCGGGGGGGGGGGGGGGGGGGGGGGGGGGGGGGGGGAGGGGGGGGGGGGGAGGGGGGGGGGGTGGGGGCCCCACAGAGAGGAAGAAAAAGAAAAAAGGAAAGAATTTTAATTCAACACGGTTTTTGGGGGGGGGGGGGTACACCCCGGGGGAGGGACCATTAAGAAAAAAAAATTGGGGGCCCCAAAAAAATTGAACAACTGAAGGTTAAACTGTCAATTCTGTAAATATGTTTATCGATCTCCGTGCTGTCTCTCTCATTTGTCTATCTCACTCAGTCACGTCTGTATATGAAGATTTTTAAATCTACATCTTTCACATTTCCTAATGATTTTTAAACATTATCTTTTCTTACAAATCGTGCCCTGACAGTTACAAAAAAAAAGCCAAAAAGATGTAGCTGTTCTAAAGTATTGCCCTTACATACATTCCGCAAATTATTTTAATTTATGTAGATAGATGGATTATTCATCTACCCAGAGTACTAACTCTTAAATTTAAAGACTAAAGATAGAATAAATAAAATGAAAATACTTGAGGTAAAAGCAACGTAATCATCTCAATTGAACAACCAAATTGGACATCGCAGTGGTTTAAGCCAGCGCTTTGCTGCTGTCACCGCACCGGGTATTGTGGATTCAAAACCTACACAGGACATTTATTTGTGTACATAAATGGTAAAAAAAAGAAAACTTAGTTGTTTTTAATGGCTATCTTAAAACAGATATGACTTTGGATGTTCTCCGTTACTTTTGTCTAGCACGAGTTTCGAAACTGGAGTTACTAAGAGGCCGTTCAAAATTTCAAACATCCTACAATCACTTAACAGCCTGCCTTATTAATGACGTGTATGACTCACAGCTTTCCGGTAATGAACAAGCATCAAACAATCCTCAACTTAGTTCAATAGAGACGCACTAAGAGCTATTAAGTGGCACATCAAGCAATTAGGGAATACGGTCGGCGTGCCTTCATTCGAGTCGTTAACATACATCGGAGTTTATGATAAACGAGCAATGTGAATTAATAATGCTTTAGGCTGGCGTCTACTAACGCGACATCATTAGAATTCCATCTGTCACGGCGGTTCTATCACTCACTGTCTTTTAGCAAGTATACTGTTAACATTCCCAAAATGGAAGCTAAAATTACTGAAGCCTTAAAGATTTTCATCGATAATATTTTTAATCTAGAGGTCATACTGAAGTAACACAGAGGTCACGAATTCGAATTTTTAAATTAATTGTAGTATGAATTATGTATTTAAACATAATTTGTAAATTGAAATTATTATCATTAGTCTAGTTTTCAAATCTATTGGCAATGCGAACAATAAATATATACATATGTCATAGCAGGCAAACGAGCTGGTGGGTCACCTGACGTTAAGTGATCACCACCGTCCATACACACTAACAACACTAGGGGAGTCGCAAGTGCGTTGCCGACCTGTGTTTGGGGGGAGGGGAGGTGATCCTCAAGCGCTCTCACTGACCGAACGAAACGCAACAATTCAAGTACTGTTACTTCACGTCGGTTTTCTATGAGCGGGTGGTACTACCCCGGGTGAGCCGACCCATTAATGATGAAATCAGTAATAGCTTCAGCGTGGCTCTACCACCTACCGAAATTTTATATTATTTATTTTAAATTATTTTTATACAATTTATAATTCGTATATCATTTGCCGCACAAGCTCAGTACAAAATTTCAAAATTAGATGTACACAGGCCCCTATACTACTCGTCGCTAGTCTGACGCAGGCCGCACAAGAGCAATACAATGGGACATGCTTACTAACATATCATGACACGAAATTATAAATTTATCTCCTGCCAGAAACACCGCTCAACGCACCTTTAGAAGTTTTCAGTTCAAAAAAACATTACAAAAAGTATATTATCCTGATACATTAATATAACACAGTGGAATATGTGAACTAATTACCTAGATACTCGTTTAAGATCGGAAGGTTTATTAGTAATACAAATAATGTATATATGTAGTAATAACAAACGAGTCTAAAATTCGTACAAATGCAGCGAAGTTGTTCGACAAGGTTTTTTTTTTACTGTCGCATATATTCCGTATGGAAACTATGTCAACCTTTATATCGTAAATGTCCTTGCGTGAATCATTTGATTGTTGTTATTTTATTTCTCTTAAATTCAATAAAATCGAAACATTCGTAACTGGTTTCGTTTATATCTTAATTATTGCCCAACGAAGCGGTCTCGAATGTTAAATAGCGACCAAGTTAGCAAACTTCGTTGCAAACTCGTACTTGTTACATATTTAGGCAATATATTATTATTTATACCACAATCACCAGTATACATACAACGATTAGAGACTTACGTAGGCGTAATAGATGCAAATTTAATTCCGATTAGACCGTTATTTTTTTTTATAATTCATATCAAGGTTTTGACTGGAGACTTTTTAAACACTATTTAGGATCTCGTATTCGGATGAGTCACATGACTTCTATTTAAGTATAGTTTATTACTTGATACTTATTTAAAATTAAACAAAAACCAATTTTATAAATAAAAAAAATGAATATATGAAGATTTAATTACATAGTTATGATTAAATAGGTTAACAATTACATTTCTGCTAAGGATGAGATAAATTTCTAAAACCTTCATAACAAAAGGCAACTACCCAAAATATTTTTATTGATATTTATCTTCTATACACATAATAAGAATGTAAATCTAACGTGCTTGTACTTTTTCGATTTTCGTGAAAAAAATTGTTGCAGATGTCTAAGAATAAGTAATAGAATACATTTCAATCATTATTAGAAATGTCTGTCTGTCTGTTTGTATGAACACGCATCACTGCTAAAGTACTGGGTTCACAATAAACCCTCAGCAAGAAAACCATAAATCATATCCTCGGGAGTAATTTAGTATTTGTTTCACATTCGGTCCACTCTATCAAAAGTTTTAAAGACAACGCGGCGTAAGTAGGTGGTCATCCGGCGCTCTCACTGACCGAACGAAACGCAACAATGCAAGCACTGTTACTTCACGTCGGTTTTCTATGACAGGGTGGTACTACTCCGGGCGAGCCGACCCATTCATGCTGAAACCAGTAATAGATTCAGCATGGCTCTACCACCTATTAAAATTACTTACGTCCATTGACACGATGTCCAAACGTAAACCGATGGAACCGAAACATAAGGGTATATCACCATAATCTCCGCTACACCTACTCGATTATACTAACTATGAAATACCAAAACGTAGGCCAGAGCGTCGGAACATGAGGTCCCGACCGACAACTCGTTACCTACAGTACTTTGGTAAGCAAACAAGTGACAGGCTCAACGACCTTGCCGCGGTCCATTCCACGCGAATCGCTCCGTTATACAATTTCCAAATACCGATAATATCTTAAATCTAGTACAGCTAAATAGTTCGAGGTGCTCCTATAAGGGTATTTACGAGCATTAATTATTCACCCGAATATTTACGATTACGGGAGGAATTTCGCAGACTCGAAACAGTATCTTTATTGTTAGAACCGTGGAATTTCAGAATTGTAAATTTAAAGTAACTTACTGTTTTATCATAATGAACGGTTTATATTCATTTTAGTTATATTTCAATATTAAGTTAATTTTCTTTTGCTTTTTTTATATTTGTACTACATATAATAACTTTCATTTTTGATAACAATACCGGTGGTCAGCTGGAAGAAAACGTGCCTTGTGGTATTAAGCTCGCCAGTGTATAAACTAAAAAATGCAATAAAGTATTCATTCATTCAATGAATTATATGTTTCTAAATTTGATAAAGTGCTATCGTATGTTTTTATCTCCCGATATTTTTAGTATTATTATCTTATGGCCACGCTACTCACAGCTATTGGGTAGCTGATTTGTATACTAATACATATATTTATATTCAGACGTAACTTTTTCGAATTTGTGTAGATATAGATTTACATTGATCACATTACTGACAATATTTTTAAATCTAAGAAAATCATTGTTAAAATTTTATAAAATGTTACAAAATTGTAATTTAACCAAATATGAATAAGCATCATTTGAATACTATAGAATCAATTTGTATGTATACCTTTTTCATATTACTATAAGAATAAATCCGAGGAAGTTCGATGGAAGTTTGTATCATTGCGTTTTACTTTAGAAAGTAGGCGACAATGTAAAAATTACCACTTTTACTTCAGAGGTTCCTATGAAAATTTAACAAGTTCTTTTACGTGAGCGAAGGCAAGAGAATTCGGTAGTATTATAATATTAAATTAACATTCGAAATAAATGAGTATCACGCTTGTTACACCTACATAAAGAATAATTAATTAATTTGTGTTTATAGCGAGGACGGGTGGAATTAGTAATTCAAGAGTCCCGTTAATGCACAACTCTCCGAGTAACCTACATGTATCTGTTCGCTATAATTAAAATTAAACCATAATTACATTAACAGTAAGAAGAGCGTAGTTTTGTTTTTTGAATTGTATTTTCGCCATTTAAAATTATCTAGCATAGGTTAAAACTTTAGAGCCCGCGCACACATGCGGCACATGAAAATAGTCATAAAATACCTTTCATCCCGTAAATAAGTAAGCACTGTCCCTGAGGAATGACTCATATCTTTCTTAAAGCGAGCAAAGCCACGACCAAAATCTAGTTAGTAGTAATATTTTCGAATTCGGTCTTATTGATGATGACTGTCCCCACCGATTTCGGCCATGGCGACCACTTTGACCCCTAATCTGATAAATGGCGCTGGTGCGCTCGAAGATGGCTTATGTAGCCAGCCTATCTTCGTGGCGAAACTCCGTGCACACTGTGGGCACGTGAGTACGCCGTTCCAATGATTATATGTTATGACAGCAGGTAGGTGAGCCTTTACCTTTTCGCGTTTTGTATCAGGGTCAGCTTTACGCTGAACCTAGAACTCGCGTACTTGGCTGTTCACCATCCTGCGCCATTCTGACCACCGGTCTTATTACAATTTTGCTAAACCTTTAAGGTGCGTTATTAGTTAAGTTTATGGAGTCTGCAAACAAATTACGAAATGTTTGAATTTGTATTAACACCTAAACAGTTACAAGGCTTTTAGGATCCGTTAGATTGCTTTGGTTTGTTACTCTATACAGAAGTCCAGAACCTAAATGGCTTTTAAATATCGCATTTAAATAATATATTAATAAATATACCAAAACAATACACATTATATCACAGAAAATATATAAAATCGCGTTCGTTAAGCTACCATATAATGAAACCTAACATTAAATTGCGGAAAAGTATAACCATGCCTTTACACAAAAGAGTTGATTATTTTTATTTGCCCATAAATAATAATGGGCTCTCTCAGCTTAAGAAAGTAGGTTATACAGAAAAAGATAAAAAAACAGGAGTTGTAAAACTATGATTGTAAACATGGCTATGTGCCAAGTAGTTGTTCTGCTTGCCAGTGAGGTAAGATTATATCGAGTTGAGACCTGGCAGACAAAGATTCAATGAACCAATAAAAAAAGTAAAGGAAAAATGTATAGAGAATCATAGAAAGCAGTTTTATCATTTTAAGGGTGTTGTATGATTTATAATGTACTACAAAATATTCAGTTTTAAAGGAAATAAGCCTTTGACAATTAATGTAAAATATATGAGTATATATAAAATTGAAATATTCACTTACATATAAATGTATGTTAGTTTACATATGATATTGACAAATTATATCAGTTTTTGATGGATCACTATGATAATTGGCATATAGGTAGTTTTTTTTGCTATCTACTACATTGATATAAAATTCCATATTATAGTTTTATGCAAAGTTACAAGTAATTTTCATTTTAGTATGTATAACTTGAGATATTTTGTGACATTTTCAAGATATAAAAATGATAGTTATTGTAAGCACATGAAATAAAAGTACTGGATAGATTTATATATAAAAATAAACCTTACGGTTTATAAAAATTATTCAATTTTTAAGAAACTCCCTACATGTTTTTGTTAAGTGTTATGTGGTCAGTGATGTGTTTCTTGCAGTGAAGGATTAGGTTCAAATAGTGTGATGCACATGCACAAGACAACACAGGCAAAGTCACAGGTATGAGCTAGTTTATAATAACACAACAAAGTTTTGCATTGAGGGTAAACTGTAACAATACTTTAATTCTTAGATTTATAATTGTGTGTGCACTGATTTGTTTAATTACAATTTGTCATCCAATGAAAACATGACACAATCTGTATAACTTCAGACCAAATGTTACTTATGTAAATGTACATAAAACAAGAAGTATGATTGGCCTTGGAAGGTGCCACATGTCAGTGATGTCATATAACCGGCATAAAAGTGGAAATTAAAATCATTATAGAATGACTAACGCAGAAGTTTCATCTTAAATTTGTTTCGAACTAAGTTATAAAATTGTATATGCGTAAGTTCTCCGATTAGTAAATTGAATACCAGAATTATGTTTACAATTAGAATTTTTATATAAATTACTTGTCTATGGTTATGAAAAATTTGATTATTAAATTAAGAATTTAAAAGCTTGTCAGAGACAAAAATTGTAGTTAAAGATGTTTTGGATGTTTAAATGTGGAATTACAGCTTCTAAGAATTCAATATAACACATTATATAGTTTTCCTTTCCCAATGCATATGCATGTAAATTTTGACCACTGACTGACTGACTACAAGGCCATAAAATCATGTAAATTTCTTTAGCCTGTGAGTGAAGTAACCAATATGAGTTTTAGAAACTTTTATAGGCATAAATGGGATTTTAAATTATAGTGTAGAGATTCTAGATTTTCTTTAACTATTCCAACAATCTAATTAATGTGACAGGTAATTCAAATATATCAAATTTTAATCAATGTCCTAAAATAACATAGTCTTTTCTATATAATTGTCAATATTACATTTACTAGAAGAATGCAGCAGAACAATTATTGTAGTGTGTATGTTATAAAAAGACACCTAAACCAATTCATTTATTTTTAAATATGATCTAAAATTGTTATGTCAATTATCATATTTAAAACTTTTACAGGAAAATAAAACTGAAAAATAGTATTTCTTATTATTATTGTAATCGATACACTGTGTACAAATAAGGTATACATCTAAATATATATTTTTTTTTTAATTTCAATTTTCAAAAAAGAATTTCGTTTTCACTACAAATTCAGTAGAATAGTTATATAGGTCATTATTTTAGGATACCTAAAAAGTAGTGATAGTATATGTATGTACCTATGAATAGAGAAATAAAAAGGTTAAATACAATAAGAATTGCCGATTTTATTTACTTTTTGTTTTGTACTTTGTTATAATTAGTGAGTTAAGAATACAAAAAATGATAGGACTTCAAAAATAGTTACTACACTATTTCAACAATCAAAACATTCAATATGTCATAGATGTATTGATACTGTGTATGTTCACAAATATTATTAACAAAATTTGTATTTAAAAAATAATAACAGTACACAATTTCTAACCTGCAGAACTGTTTGCATTTGTCGACTAAACAGTTAAAGGAACAGAGGAATGTGTTATAAAAAGATGAATAATGAATACGTAAACACCTCTCACTGAGATTTCTCAATTTATATCAAAGTTTTCAGAGGGAAATAGAGCATGAAACAAGATTCTTACACCCGCCACTTAGAATCAAAATTTAGATAATAATAGACTATTTTTAGATACCAAATGGATTTTTTATTGTACTTCAATCTTCATATAATGTCGTAAGGCACAAATCCTTATCAAAATCTTTACAATCTACTATTTTTCCGTTATCTCCCGAGCGCTAAACGCTCTCGTTCGTATCACATCACGCACACAGCTTTCGTGGCAAACAAGTCTAGTAAAAAAAAATTGAAGCTAAAATATAAGTATAATTGCAACAATAAAGAAACATACCTTCTATTCAAAACAAATAAACAGGCAACAAATCCAATATATTTTATAATGCAATGATCCTATTATAACGACACAACAAACATTCTTTACCGTATGACACCAACTATTTTGTCACATGTATTTAGTTATAATAATTCACACAGAACGTTCAATAAACATATAAGAAACACTTTTAGACACCGAATTATGAGAAACTAATTTATTTCAACACTAAAATTCGGTACAAATCCTGAACTACTCCTCTCAACTCGAAATATCGGCCATCACTGAAAATGTTGCCATAATACGAAAGTCACGTTATTCCTAATCCTGATTCAAATAGAATCGAAACTCACGTGTATGTGTGTTGCTGTGGTTGATTCGTAGATTACCCTAATAAATTAAAGAAATGAGCTCTTTGTAAATAAATAAATAAGTAAATAAATAATCTGTGGTAGTAAACATATAGTAAAATAGGTATTTTGGTAATTTAAAATAAAGCAAATATACACAAAGATGTGTATATAATTTTCTTAAACTGCATCGTGTGACTTGATAGGTTCCTACACGGTGATCAGAAAATTTTATAAAGTTAATGTAAGTTATGTATGTTATAATATATAATATACTTTAAGGAAAATTATTTAAAATTTACATTATTTTTTATTACACCTGTTTTATTATATTCTATAGACTTCAGCGTTTGGTCGTAATTTCATTCAATGTTAAATGTCGACGTGGTCTTGGATAGTAAACGCGTTAAGCCTAAAAGATGGCTGGCTACAATCTGCAGTTGTCGGAATACATGTATAGGAACTTGGCGACATATTATCAACTTGAAGGCGGCTTAAAAACCACCATGCAAAATATTGGTAATTTTAAAACAGTGAATTTTTTCATTTCATCTTTCGTCAACTAATAATTTAATTTGAGAAGTTTTCCTCTTTTTAAGAGTAAAATATTATATTAGAGTTACATATAATAAAACGTGACTCTGAAATGTACTAATAGCAATATTTTTTACAATTACATAATTATTACAACATACAATTCAGAAGGTTTAATAGAAGTCTATCACGCTTTACTGATGTCATGTGCCTTCATAAATGAAACCCTATGTATATTGATATAATAAGGAAAAAGGTGTGGACACTTTACAGCTGTTCTGATAGCAGTATGTTACTACTTGGCTAGTTAGCAAACCTGACTTCAAACTATCGTGTCAGCAGTAAAGGAAACATGCTGTGTACTGATTGTTTGATTAAATGCCCCGAAACTATGTAAAATCCTATGTTAAAAAATATTGCAGAGATAATATTAACAAAACTTCATAAAGTTTTTATCACATTTTATATAAAAAAATGTGACATTACAATATTATTTACTTTACGTATAGTCCGAGATCCCGGAGCGACCAGACACAACGTATTTTTAATTATATGAAACCTTACGTCCCGAGTACTTTTTAATGTACTTAAAATGGTTGCGCAATCACAGAGTTTGAATCTGCGGCTAATGAATAGATACCAGATGACTAAAAGTAAGAGCTACATTACTTAGATTTAAATGGCTGATACTTATATATGTTTTGTATAATATCACTCCAAAGTAGTATCCAGTATCGCCAGACACTTTCCGAGGGCCACAACTTCTGCCAGATGCTTTAAAACAGACAGACGATATTATTTTCTGTACAGACATTGAATTAATATAAAAGCCTTATAAAATACTATAAATATCAATATAAAATAAGGAAGGTCTGGCATTAACGGGCTTTTAGACTTTAAAGGAAATTCTACCGCAGTGCGCCTACCATCTATTGCGGATTTTTTTCCGATGCGGTTTCATTCCGTACCGTAGTTCGCGCGGGCACTGACGTATCTTTACCTCTTTACTTATATCATTGTCTGAGTTCAATAAAGGGGATTTTAAAATAAAGTTAACGATTAGAAAAGGAAATATATTTGTTGGCAATACTCTTTCAGTAATGTCAAATTTTCTTGGCTTTCACGTCAAAACCAGACGGTTCAGCGGGCATAGGTAAAAAATAAGAATCGTAAACCTACTTTTTATATAAGGTACTGCCAACTCTGTGAGCATACTGATATCGGGTATTTTGGTAAGAGTATTATTATTCTGTGCTCGGGTAGACGAACTAGCCATTGTAAAAATATAAAATAATAGATAAAGGGTGGGGAAAAATAGTCTGGAAAAAAGAGCTCATGAAATGGAGTTTTATTTTTTTATTGTGAAAAGAAAAAAGAGTAAGGGATAAAAAAAAAAAAAGAAAAAAAAAAGGGGGATTTAAAAAAAAAAATATTAAAAAAAAAAAAAAAAAAAAAAGGGAAAGGAAAAAAAAGGAAATAATAAAATTGGGGAATTTAAAAAAAAAAAAGAAACTAACAACTTTTATAACTGTATTCTGTAAAATGTATCTATTATATAATCGTATCTTATTAGGTTGTTGATTTATACGTCGGTAATAGTACATCTTCTCTGAATTAAAGGTGTAAATTAGTTCTTTCTTTTCACTCTAACTCAGTCTGAAAACCGTTATGGGAATTTTTTTGGGATTGTCAAATCGCACATTTTATTCTTAAGTGGAATTACTGTACTTCAAAATCTTTTCGACTTAAAAACTTAACTTCGTGCTGTAATTATTCTCTTTTCCAAAATTACAATCTGAAAATGTATATAGTACCCAATTCGAGATTCAATATCCCGATAATAATATTTTTTGTACACTGAAACTAGAACGCATAATTTTTTGTTTTCGGAAACTTTTCTGTCATTAACATCTTGGGCTGAAAGTTTAGTTATACAATTACAAGTTTAAATACAAAATTACTATCTCTTGTCTAATTTATATCTTTATCTAGCCCTTTTTATTGGATAATCACCACTTTGCCTGGATGTTGTGGACCAAGATGGTAAACATGCTAATCGAAGAAATAACTGACGCTTAAATATTAACCTATGGATGATTGCCAACAGAAAGTCCTACAATCATACCTTGGTTTCATTGTGATACTTACCTTCACAAAATATAAACGAAAAATATTTAGAAACACAGGAAAATCCACCAAACAATATTTGATATGCATTTCGATGTGTAATTAATTTCTATCTTTTTAATTAATTTTAATCGTTTAATATGGCCTTTATATTATTTTTATAAGCTAAAATGATATTCAAATGATTTAAGCATCTACTTCCGGTACTGCTACAATATGTCCGATACGCGACCGGAACATTAACACTAGCGCCACCTTATTAGAGTTCGGCTATAAAAGGCAAGACGTCATTAATCGGACAGTGTCTAAAAACCAAATCGGCTGAGTGCCTTAAGCGCTCGCCTTAGTAGTCCGGTGAAGCTGTAAAGACCTTGCCAGGTCAATAGCATAGTCAGTTCGAAAAAAAAATAAAAAAATCGGACAGTGTTAGTAGTCCGGTGA
Organism: Antheraea yamamai; assembly: GCA_036509395.1. NCBI lineage: Eukaryota > Metazoa > Arthropoda > Insecta > Lepidoptera > Saturniidae > Antheraea > Antheraea yamamai. Next base: position 8,876,036 of record AP028437.1, on the reverse strand, counting down.
AGCTGTAAAGACCTTGCCAGGTCAATAGCATAGTCAGTTAGAAAAAAAAAAAAAAAATCGGACAGTGCGTTCCATAGTTATTATAGGGCGAAGCTCTGCTCGGATAAATAGTCGCAGTGTTAACCTGACATACCAACTAAACGTTTGTTTATTACACATGTAACACTCGAAAACTCCCTTCGATCTCCAACTACTATATTTGTTGCAATTAAGATATAAATGAAATTATGCATTAAAATATCGTTGCAAATTTGATGTTTATTTAACGAATTTCTGTATTATACCCGTTAAAGTATTAATATAATTGGTAGCTAAATAAAACGAATAAAAATTTATAGAATATTTAATTTAATTATAACAATTCTTCCAAAGTAAACAAATAGACAACATTATTTTACACTTAGATATGATTTAAATATGATGGCTGTTCATACATAACATTTTTGCATAGTCATCATTCAATATGAAGAATATATAATACAAAATTAGAAAATACGAGTATAAGCGAAAGTTCACAACTCATTTTATATTATACATATATTCTGTTATGCATTAGCATTGTATTTATTAATATTCTATTAGTATATATTAATAATTATAAACAGGATTACAATATAAAATGCATTCAAGTCGATACATGAGTAAGTAAAAGTTATGTAACAAAAAATAAATGTTTTTATGTTATTTGTAATAATCATAATGGTGTTCACTAACTAGATATACTAAAGATAATTTAATTTCTTACTGGAGGGAAATTTCGGTTGATATATCCGAATATATTCAGCGTAAAACACATAGAAAAGAATGTAGCATGAAGTTTTTCATATAGATTATTTATTAGTTAAAGTATAGTTATATATTAGTAACTGTTAACGTAGACACATATATATTCCTTAGATTATATTAAAATTGTAATATGACAAACGCTTTTACGAATATTACTTATTATATTTTTACTGACTTGTAAATGATTTAATAAAAACTTCAACATTGAAAACATCGTCCGTTCTTATTTCGGAGATTGTAATTACTGTTTCTTACAATTATTAAGCGAAATATACAATATATGTTATAAATAAATATAGGCACGAGTTTTTTATACCCTAACATGATTAAAGAAAGCTACAATGCATAGTAATAAGGATAATTACGCGTCATACATAAATTTAAAGAACCAAACTTTGAATACTTTAATAAAAGGTGTACTATAACTCAATCGCAAAAGCGGCAAAATTTTAAAATCGCATTTTTTATCTGATCTGTTACAAATGCTGATTAAGAACCGAATTTAATAACTGAACGTACCTCTTGATTTTGTATGTCGTGCAAAAGACCGAGATAGTCGGCTAAATTCGGTTTCGTATAGCGTTATCTTTGTCTAACGCAGTCATGGCGCTTTACAAAATCAGTGCAAGCAGATCTAAGCCAGAGGCCTCAGGCTTCTCCACAACGTACCAAATCAAATGTCGGGTAATTTAAAAGACTATGTTCATTTTATCAAACAAATCAGTTTAATAAAATAAATTTAATGAAATATTTATTCCCTTTTGTGATATCATTTTAGTAATTTTGTAGACTAGAAAGAGTTTTACTATAGAAATTAGTAACAAGCAAATTGAATATGAATGCAAATTAGCACCGTAAGTAATCATGAAAATAATAGGGCCAGTTAAAATATAAAATACCTTATTCGCATTATAAACAGTAATATTATTGTTTTTAAACATGAAATTGCATCAGTTACATACGGTCCAACTTTCTTAGCGACGCACTAACATACACTTTATAAATTCGCGACACCGTTACATACGTACATAAAAAAAAATCATAGTAAATTGAACGAAAGTGATCGAGATGTAAATCTCGCGACACCCTTGACAGGTGCTTACAACACACCAGTGTGTTGCGACACGGGGGTTGAGAACCGTTGGTCTAATGGCTCGTGACCAAACTGTGTCGTTACATTTCAAAATGAGCTAGATTATGGGCATGTCATGAGGAGAGATAAAAAGCATGTAACTAAAAAGTTTTGAGTATAATGTTGGACGGATATGGGAGTAGAGGAAGACCGAAAAAGGTATGGATGGATTGTGTGAAAAATGATGTGTGTAAAAAGTGGGTATACTTAGATGACATCTGACAGGGGAGAGTGGAAAAAGAAAATATGTTGCGCCGACCTTACTTAGGTGTGATAAGGGTAAGAAGATGACATAAATGACATTTCAAAATGAGCTAAATTCAATTTTAATCGTTCATATAACATGTTTGTTTTTTTTTAGATTTCCAAGACACCAAGAACGATGTCCAAATTTTGCCGCATTTTATATGTACAAAATTTGAAGATCTTGAAAAAAAAACATAAAGTATTAGGGACGGTTGAAATTGGATTTATGTAGGTTATTTTGAAATGTAACGACACAATTGTGTTATTGTAAATTACTTAGTTAATGTTTATTTGATAACAAAATAATAGTTTAAACAAAAATATCAAGATATACTTATGAATATAGAAACTCATTTTTTTTACAATTCTCACGTACAAATTAAGGCTACATTTATGTATATTGTAAAAAAATAATTACAGCCTGCACTTTTGGCACTTAAGCAATGTTCAGCTCTAAATACATTATTCAAAATACATCACTTTATCAAGTGTCTTACGAAAATTTAATTATCATAAATTAGCGTTTTTTTACAAAATTTTTAATGAACTTACTACAACTAAACAAAATTTATAAATTGTTTATTTGGAACGATCCAGAAACCAATTCTTCTAAAACGTCTTCTTCGCTTTGTGTAATTGGTTTATAAATTACGAAAATTTATCCATCATATATGCTTTTATGTATAAATTATATGTGCTATATGTATGAAAATTAATTTAAAAAAAATATATACATATATACTAGATCGAATGAACCGAAAAGCTTTTAACTGAAGTTGTTGACATCAAAGTTTAGTACAATTTTTTTTTAGTCTAATGTATATTCGATGTTTATACAGCTTATAGAGAAACTAAAGATTTCCCATTTGTGAGAAAAATATCACGGTAAATGTACAAGTGTATTTTCTGTGATAATACCGACTGTTACGTAGACAAAAGCACACATAACACATATCCACTTTATATGTTGGTAAAATATATTATTGCTATGAGATAATTTGAACATATTTCTTTTATACATACATCAAATATTTGGTATTCATTACAATACGAACAATTTAGTACAATTACATCACTAATAATATAATGATATTAAAAATTGGTGTTTACCGTTGAGTTACTGTGTACATATAATTTTCTTCCTAATATACCATACATTCATTTTTCAGCTATCAAAAGTAAAATAAAAAACATGGCGTCATATCGTGACTTTATGAAGGAATTATGATTGTTTTTCTTTACGCTTTGGATTTCATTTCACAAAATATAAATCATGCATTAAAGCTTACGAGTCTTATTGATATGTCAAGGAAGGACCCATTGAAACAATATGCTGCAAATCAACTTTATAGAGAAATTAACCGATGCCCCTCCATCGTCGGGCAATTTTGAAGTGAAACTTTTAATGCGACTTCCAACAAGGTTGCCTTAAACGTTTAACGCTACCATGGAGGGGGTATGAAAGCACTGTTGCGTTAAACGTTCAACGCTCCCGGGGAGGGGGAATAGAAAGAGATAGACCGAGGAAAATAATCAAACATTTCGTATCTTACTTTACTTATCATAATCCCATTGTAAACGTTATAGATTTGGATATTTCTCCACTCGAAAATGATAATTAAAAGATGCGATCAATTGTGAATTGTAAGTAATGTTAATAAAGTTTGTCTTAAAGAAACAATATGATTTCACTAAAAATCAATTTCTACTCCTTCCTATTTTCATTTCCACATTACGAAGTTTTACTTCTTCCGCGCGGAGGACCTCCGCGCACTATTTTTTTTTTACTAAATGTATCATATCATAGCCTAAAGCACTGTGGAATCATAAACTTTAAAAAAAATATTACATTACAATTCTACCAACTTTTTAATGTTAAACCTGTTCAAATACTCCACAGTGTCGAAAGAATTTTATACACTAGTATAACATATAAATGATTTACTTCTTTAATGTTATTCAGTTATATTATATGAACGTAAATAAGCAATATTTTAATTTCGATTGTTAGTAAACCGCGAAATCGAAATTGGGACTTGTAGGAAAAATATCTAAAATAAATTTAAAATATTACTTTGCTTAACGTAATTCTGAGTTACTGCACAAATATACGACATAATATTTATTAGATATTCCAAACTAGCTCAATCACAAAGTCGATCACAATAACGTACTTAAAAACAAATATCGCTTCAAGATCACTCACTGATTAAAAAAAATAAAAATAAATGCAATACATTTTAAGTACCCACAATGAATTATATTTATCACAATAGGAAATGTATACGTCCAACGGGTTAAATCTTGGTAATATTTCAAATAAAAATGATTTAATTCGTAAGCCTTTTCTAGTCGATTCCGCTCCGCAAAATCTGTGTTTTTCCTGCCACCGTTCACTTATATATCGACGGAAGAAAGCGGAAATGTCGTAATATGCATTTTGTGCTAAATCACTTTTTACCATATTCTTGTATATAAAAAAAGACCGCTTCGAATAGTCTAGGTCTCGTTTTCCTACGATAAAATTTTTCATCGATATGACCTTAGTTTTTTGCTTACTTTTAGTACTATACGTTAAAAAAATGTAACTAGGGTAAAATATTCATTTTTAGTATCTTTAAAATTTTTGGCATTAGATAGGATTTAGATTATATAAGTACATAACAATTTGCAACTTTCTATCTCTATACATATAACATGAGTTATGAATTTTATAAATATTTTTTTGGCTTTGGTGTAAAGATGGGTTTTTCAAGTTACGACAATTCGGCTTTCTTTCGTCGATTATTCCATAATATACCCAATATACCCATGTATATTGTTAAAAAATAACTAAATTAGTACAAAAGCCACACACTATCTCAACCACAGATTTGTAAAAAGTAAAATATTCCTAAATTTCAATAGAGTAGAAATACGTTCAATAGAAAACTCTCCGACTTCTGTCGTAGACTATTCTTATAAAAACTGACTTCACCACCAAAACTTGATGAATACACGACATTTCAAAGCTCGACATTTTCATACATTTAAGTATAAAATAACAGGCAAATCGATATAATTTGTTCCCGTTGAACAACACATTTCCATATCTCGACTAATATTTAAAGTTTACACGCATTCATTAGTATAAATGTACCATTTTCGCACAATTACAATCACTTGTTCGACAAACTGCATACTTTGTTTTATTATCGATAGACTATTCGTGAATCAGTTATCGAAAATTAAGTTTAGTGGCCGCTATAGTTCTTTTTTTTATCTGTAGAGTAAATTGACATTCCATGTATTGCTAGTTAATTTGATTTTAATAATAGTGATGTCCAGCAATCGGAATTAATCGTAACATATCACGAGCTATCGATTCCTATTATTTTTTACAATACATGAAGTATTGTTTTTAAAGATATTAGCAAGTAGCTTGTCCTCTGTATATTTTTTGATTTTTTTAAATTATATAATAATAAATGGTTATTCGACTATGTTCAATTACACTAAATATTATAGTTAATAAACAAAAAACCACCAAATCGACATATAATATTGGTTGACTGGTAGAGAATGCCTTAGGCATTAAGTCCGCCATTGCGTATTTAACGGATAAAGTGTAAATAAATAAATAAATAAATAACATTTTACGATTCAGAAAATTCGAACCAAAAATAAACGGTAAGACAACAGAGGAAAAATTATCAAGAAAACGTTCTCTTGCAAAGTCGATGATTGTCAATCTACTCTACGGGATTAAAAAACAGAGTATAGTGATGTATTGAATCGATATATTTGGTATTCGAGTATTTTAATACGCATAAAAAGTACTAGAATACCTTAATTCGTATCTTAATTCTTTATTGCATTCGAGCCCAAAAATTGTAAAAAAATACAAGATGGCCGAATAAAAATGGTATACCATTCCATAACTAAACCTTTTAAGGCCTTTCCAATGATGACTTTCTTCACCGTTGTCTACATCGCTAGAGTACTCCAATAATCATCGTATAGCGAGAAATCGAAGATTTTCGAGAAAGTATGTATGAGAGCAGACAGAGCCGTGTGTGATGTGTGTATGTCTATGCGTGTGAGTGTCCGCAACATGCCGTACAGTCGAGGCAGGAGTGCGCCACTCCACTGCGCGACTGCTATCTTTTGGCGCGACATCCCAGTTGTTCCTAAAAAATATGTGGGTAGGTTGCGTTTTTTTTAAGGACGTACCTTTATGCTACTCACGGTAGAAATTAAATGGCGGAGAGAAAATAGAGAGAGGAAGCGTCGATTGAAAGGGTCATAACGCTTTTTCCTTACGTGACGAAAACGTCAGATGTATACAATCTAAATCTCCATGACGAATAGTATGCTTGTCAAGTCTATGTCAACTACTAAAATTAAATATAACAGCTTCTGTACAGTCATTTGTAACCACTATTCATGCAAAAAGTAGTCACTATATAGCACAAGGTTATTGTATATAGTACTGCGCAGTTGGCAATTGAAATTTCAACTACAGTTTAAACTCGTTACAATGAATTTCAAGGGACCGAGCATTTTTTCCGTTATAAATGATGATTTGTTTTGATTTGTTTATGCGGAGGGTAGATAACAAATAAACGGTTTTGGGATAAACAAACCAAATTGGATTAATTCTACGTCATAGAAAGTTTTTAGTTATAACAAAACGACGTTATAAAGAATTCACAATAGACTGTGTCAGATTTAATACTGGCGAAAGAGTTTATATAGGTAAAAGCTATATCGTTCACAAAAGATTAACAGCATGGGGTAAGGCTGAAAAAGTAAAAATATATAGAACAGGTATTAGAATGCAACTTCAAGATATAGTACTTTAGAACATTCTCCGTAAATGACAGGTAAAATAAATTACATGATATGTTATAAAATACCTGCATAACTCGCATAGCATTGAGTAGTTCTTGCTTGTCGGCTAGTAGATTAGCAGCTTCCTGTTGCGCGGCATGCACGCATTGACGTAATACAGATGCCTCTTCAACTTTACTGTAATCGTATTATTTTTTATTAACAATGGAAAACATATAAAATCAGGTACAAGTCACCCGAAACAAAAGGATTTATCAATTGTCAGTTACATATATAAGTTTTCTTAGAATCATAGTAAGATTCACTGTATTATTATTCTGATTAATGCAGAAACAAATTCTAAGCAAATCTGATATTTTACAGGGATTATTCTATGTAACAATAAACCATTATGCAATACACATGGTAATTTAATGATTTAAAGTCAATTCAAACCAAATTAAACAATATTTGTTGGCTTTTTCAAAATAAAGGAATTGACGTTCAAGAAGTTTTACTTAGAGCTCAACAAGGTTATATAAGAAACGCCTTAGCAAAATTTTATGTTTCTAGATCCAACAATTGAGGTGTGCATTACCTACCACACGGTCAGTGGTGAACAACGAGTTATAACGAAAACCAAAATTTGGACTTCATTCAGTGTATGAAAAGTGAAAATATAAAAAAAAATTAAGGTCTTATATGACCGATTAAAATTGGACTTAGCTTATTTTGAAATGTAACGATTCAACTGTATAAATAAAATAAAATAAATATAAGTGTACTTCCAACTCGCTCTCACGATGTATTTCGTTCTGCCACGTGTGGAGTACACACGAAGCGTGCTCATTGGTGGAACGACATCAATAGCGGTGGGCCGGGCTAGTACTACTTGTGAGAGTCAGAAAGGTTTTTTTTCCTTTTTAAATGGCAACATGGGTTGCGTACATAATTAGGCCAATGTCGCATGAATAGAGGGTCTAAATAAATAGAGTGTGGGTCGGGTTGACAGTATGTCGTTTGAAAGCAGTGCGAGATAGATCGTCAACAAGGAATAAGTTAAGTCAACAAAGAAACATTGTTTAAAAGAATGTGAACTGTAATATTGTGCAATAAGAAATGATTTACAACCCTCTTTTATTCACAATACTACCATAGATACTTTATCAATACGTTCCGTGCCAAGCGATTTTTTCCAGACATGCCCAGCAGGCCATTTGATATTTGGACTGTCTACGCTATTGTCCTGATGGGCCTTCACAACTTCACCGGACTACATCACGTAATATCATATAATATTACGTTACAACATCATATGTAGCATGATACAAGTAATTCTTTCGTTTTCAATAGTTATCAAACCGTGTACCACCAGTGGTACACGTGGCCTAAAGATCAATTTTAAACTGTATCACCGGTGGTACACGAGGCCTAAACATCAAGATTAACGTGTACCACCGGTGGTATACGTTGCGCGGAACGTGTTAATTAGATAGACATTTCAATAACACAAATATTATGATCACTCACGCTCTCAATTCTCTGTTATCTTCAGCGATTCTCGACAAAGTGACAAGTCTTTTTCGAAGTTCCTCGTTCTCTTTTCCCAGCCTGTCGATCTGTTCCCTTGCCTCGTCCAGTTCTGGCTGTGAGTCCGGTGAAGCGGGTGAGACTACAGTCGAGGGTGTAGTGATTGGAGGTCCAAGCCGAAGCACACCGGTGGTGTCGCGTGTCATTCGGATCGTTGTGAGGTCTATATCGAGCGGTTGGGGCGGTGGTGCCGATATCGACCGGGTCTGCCGGTCTTCTATTAGATGGACCTTCACGTTCTCGATGAGCACCTGTGTATCCGTTTTATTTTTATACAATACTAGCTTTTGCCCTTGACTTTGTTCCATTTAACATCAGATTTTCTTGTTAATGTACCACAGGTCACTTTTATTGTGATCCAGACGTCATGTTGGAATGTATTTATGTCAATGAACGTTTAAAATATTATTATAACTTGTCTCTACCCTTGACAATTGGTATACAAAATTTAATGATTTGTTGAGTGTATAAGACAGGAAAGAACAAGATACAATCAAATTCATAATGACTTTTATTTTTAAAAAAAGGGCCGAAGGTCAATGGAATTCAGAAAATAAAATCCGTGTCGAAGTGGTTTGACGTGATTGAGCCTCAAAAGAACTGTATTTTCTTTATCTATGTATATACAATATGGCGAAACCGTTACAAAAAAAACCTAACCTTCTTTATTCTATTGTTTGACCATAAACTCACCTGATATGAAGTGATTTTTTGGCAAAAGAAGTCTAGATGAGAGATGGCTCTCAAGAGCAGCTGCTGGGATACACCTATACGCGTTCAGGGATAGATTTCCAACCTCGAAAATGGTAGATTGCCAAGTGTAAAATGTCCTACCATCATGTCGTTATCTATTACTAAACATATACTTTGAACAATGTACCGCGAGCACTGTAAACACAGTATCGTGAGCATTTCTAATCCAGCAACGTGAGCATAGGCACGACAGCAGTGTAAGCACTGCAAACACAGTAGAGTGAGCATGGTTAAAACAGTATCGTGGGCATTCCTAATCCAGCAGCGTGAGCATAGGCACCACAGCAGTGTGAGCACAACCAATGCAGCAGCGTGAGCTTTACGAACACACAGCATCCTGAGCATTACGAACGATTTTTATAAGTCTGTCTAAAGTAAAGTTTTACCTCAAGCGGCATCGGTGGCGCTACAATCTCATCTTCGATAAACTCTGCTAGCGCCATCGCCGTGCTCATGTTGAGAGCTACACTCAGATCACGCACTCTCGCTTCTAATAACTCCTCGAAAGGAGCAAGACCAGTTGGTTCACCCTGGGGATTACATTATTTTAAATTTACATTTTAACAAGCATTTCTATTATGAGATAGTAACTGATTACTCAAAAGAAAAACTAGTGTTATTATCTATCACATCATCTTAGAATCCATTCTATTTTTATCTTCTTATTTATTTATTTTTACTAGTTAGCCCACCCCGGCTTGACATGGGTGAACTAAGGAAGAAAATTTGATGAAATCTTCAGTTTAGTTGTAAAATCATGTGATGAAACATTTTTTTTTATATTGGCAACCGAACAACTGTGGGTCAATCTATAAATATTTTTAAAGATCTCTATACTATATTCTGTTTCACTCACTCATCCGCTCTTTTGGATTTTATGGGAACGTTTAACCAATTTTTGCAAGATTTTTCGAACATTGTTTTTCCTACAAACATTGTATTGACAATTATAAACAACAGAAAAATAATTAGCCAAATAGTGCAACCGTTCTGATGCGATGCCTTGACATACTTTCGGCAATTGATCTTTATTTCTATAGATCATCCTTAAGTATGTATGTACCTTTTCGTTCAATGTCCTTGGCAGTTCAACTCGAATCAGTTTACCGGCGAGTTGCGGAGTAGGTCTCGGTGTGAGATCATCGGATTCATCAACTTCAGGTTCTGTCCAGGCGCGTGAACGCATCGAGAATTTACTCTGCCATTGAATTTTACTATATTAAAACGGTTTACAAAATTCGATCACACAGTAAATATTAATTATTATATTAACATCATTAAACTGGCTTCATATGTATATTATATAGCTGAATTTTTATTTTAGTATTGAATACAGATACAATATTACTTGTTGCTTTTATATAGGGGGCAAACGAACAGGCGGGTCACCTGGTGGTAAGTGATCACCGCCGTCCATACACACTAACAACACCAGGGGAGTCGCAAATATATTGCCGATCTTTTAAAAGGTGGGCCTCCGGCGCTCTCACTAACCGAACGTAACGCAACAATGGAAGCACTGTTACTTCACGTCAGTTTTCTGTGATTTAAGGTAACTGTACAAATCTTGAATAATTTATATATAGACTGTATGTTTATTTATAAAATACATAGCATCCATTAACTACTTCAATATTATTAAAATGGTGTAAAAAGCCACACTAATACATAAATTACAATAATTAAAAAATAACAAGTAAAGTACACATTAAATACATATCACTAAATTGTAGAATGTTTTCACTATTGTTTTTTTAAACACTTTCTAAACACTTGACAAAATTCTATACATAAATTCTCAAAAAGAATAATCTAATGATCATGCAGTATTTCGAATGTAATGATATGATAATGATATGATCTGTTTCATGCAACACTACAACTTATGTGAGGGGTATCTCTATTGGATGACACGTGTTAAAGACAAAAATCAATAATTCATATAGTTTTATTCGATAAATCTCTATGAATATATAGAAACTATATATAATATTCGTATATTTACTATTTTATGTAATAATATATATACAAACCTCTCAAATACATAATGTTATATATGTATTTATTTTATTATTATTATATATATTTATTTATCCATTTTTCTTTTTTCTATATAAACACTACCTATAAAAGTTTTTGAATGACATCAATACCGCTGGTTAGCTTGTAGAAAAAACCTCATGGCATTAAGCTCGCCAGTGTACTAACTAAAAGTGCAATAAATTATTCACTCATTCATTCACAAACTTCAACGTTTAGGAAAATATATTAAGCGATAGATTTATCTATAAAAATAACTGGAACAAAGTGTAAATTGTAATCGGCTATTGTTACAAGCAGCTTGTTCAACATAATCATTAATTTAATTTCATTAACTGCATTTAATTAATCACTTTAATTAATTCTGCAATTCATACACATTTAAAATGAATAGGAATAATCAGTAGTTGTGGAGGTTCATCATCACATTAGCTTATAAGATACCTATTGGAAAGTCATAGGCTTCTTACTAAAGGAAGGTAAGAGATTACTTCCTATAAATAAAAACATTTTCTCTATTCATAGTAATTATATAAAGATATGGTAAGCGAGGTGTAGTATATTTTACGTTACTAAAACATAATATGCAAAGAAGTGCTTAAGGTATGACTGGAGTTAATACGATTCCATTTGATTATATAAGTCCTTGTTAAACACTACCTTACTCATTTTTAAATGACGTAAAATACTATAATAGCACTGATAATGGTAACACATAAATATTAAGCAATTGTAAAGATATTTCTATCACTAACTTTATTTAACTTTTTATTAACATGACAAGTATATTAATTTACTTTTACTGTACTATCAAATTAATATTATAATTCCGAAGACAAAATATTATAAAATTTTGATGCATATTTATTACTTAGAATTATAATGATAGAAACATCCGTATATCATTCAATCATACAAATAAACCCCCTTGGCTACGACACAAGACCTCTACAAACTAAATCGGCACTTAACAAAATGATACGACTACTTCGTGTTCATGACAAATATGTAACGATCGTTCTAGATCGTCTGTCAAATACCTTGAGTCGGTTCTTTCGTCGCGATAGCCGAGCGGGCGGCCAATGCCATAGAGAAAAAACACACATACACATATAGTTAGATATAAAGGGATGCATTCTTTCTGTGATGAGATTAGTCGAGACAATACACTTTTCATATATTTTACTATCAATATCCCGCGGATTCGCACGCGTTTTCTAAGCAATTTGTGATAGATGAAACAATTTTTAGAGTCTCTATTCCATATATATATTTAAAATAACTGACTGACTAACCAAAAATTGACAGGTGTTCACGCAAACTTTCACCAATTTAGGGTATCAATTTCCAAAAATTCTTCTTTAGTGCTCGCCTGCAGTACTTACATGTCAGTCAGTTAATCAGTTGTTATTTTATATATAGAAGATTAAGCCAATTATCACATAGTTATACAAGGGATATACTCTGTCGTTTGTTACACTCGCGCTATAAAGCGCTTGATAATTATCCTTTTTTAATGTTTATTTTAAGCATTGATAATCGTAGCATATTGGTAATAGACGTATATGAATTTTAATATTATTATTTATTAATATTATATTTTAATGATATGGGGTCATTCACGTATTACGAAAGCACTGATGGGGGGAAGGGGGGGGGGTCCTCGATTTGCTTATTTTTGATGACATAGGGGCTGGGGGTCTGGATGATGATTACGTCAGCAATATTTATTTACTGAATTAGAGCAGATTTGAAGATACTTATATAAATGTTTACGTAATTATGGTGGGGGAGAGGGTTAAGAGCATTGATTACTTTTGCTGACCAGGGGGAGGGGGCGGCCAAAATTACAAAAAATCTGCTTACGTAATACTTGAATGGCCCCTATCTATGATAGAAAGGCTAACTCACTAACCAACCATTGACAAAAAATAAACGAAAAATAAATTGAATTATTAATAGTGATTGTCTAATGGTCGTAATTGGACCACAATTTATTTATTTTTCAAGTTTCAATTTTACAACTAATTTTTTTTTTACAGCCACGAAACAGTTAAGTACATCTTCCGCGTCTGTTTCTCAAAACATTTTCTTTTTTTTTGTTTTGTGGCTATTGCCGAACTTTTGTGTTATCAATAAAGAAAAAAATTGGGAATATTTCGTTCTTCACTTTAGTATTGAAATGTTCGTTTTTCGATCACGTGACTATTATTTTTAATTCGATGAGTATAAATGTATTATAAATAATAACAAATATTAACAAAGACGATTGACTATAACACGGATCTTTTAAATTACTATAACTATGCGAGAAACACACTATACCATAATCAAACTATGTATATATAATAAATGGATGATCTCGACAAAATCTCATTTTGGAGTCGGCGTTTTCAAAATTAAGATTAGTTTAAACAACGATTAGATATTACGGGTACAAATTACTATGGGGTTATGGGATGATAATAGTGGATTTGATCATGCACAATGGGAACCTACACCATGAGAATATGATTAGAATACGTCATGGAATCCAGACTTCGCTCAAGTATAAACGAATGTAAAAAGCATATTCGAAATTTCATTCTATTTAATAAGATTTCAAAAAAATATTTTTACAAATACCTGATACGCGATGAAAAATATTACTAATACAGTATTATATATATATACATATATATCGCATCTTCCTGAAATAAAGGCTTACATGTCATGTAAGTGTTAAGTGTCTAATAGTATAATACATCGTGGTACAAATTCTCGTGTATCTCGAAAAACGACGACATTATTGGAAACCTATTAAATCGCAAAACAAATTCAATAAAATTTGTTTCACAAAATTATAACAAATGTTTTGTATATATTCCTAAAAGGATTTGGAATAAGTTGAGTTATAACTGTATTTTATTATTGTTATAAGGTTGTGCGCAAAAGCTACCAACGCTTTTTTCGTAAAATTACTATAGGCCTGTCTGTGTTAATTGATATAATTATTTCACCGTACAAATGTTATAGAAACTTTTCGTGAACTACTATTAACCTTCAATTTAAATAATTCTCACAACTACGAATCATACCTATACTGCAGTGAATAAATGACTAATGCTCGGTTTTTGAGCTACTTTAACTGTAGTCTATCAGTTCAATAGCGTTACCGGTTCGATATCTTGTCACATTGCGTTTCTGAACACACAATCATACGATAAATGTCAGTAATACTCAACGGGCCATTTGACAGTTTATCTTATTAATAACTTTGTTGAGCCAATAATTATTGGTAGTTTAACCAAGTATCTCAGAAACCGGGCATAAGTAAAATTGAATCAATACATGTAATTATTCTTTCAATTAACATAATAATCGTAGTGTGTCGCAGTGCCTTTTAACATCTCTTTACTGTTGAATTCTACAATTTTATATGTAAAAGAGTATTTCCATGCTTCTGAAAAGTTCGGTTTCTTCACATAAAAATTATTCCAGGAATGGTGCGATATCTGCATTTAGTTTAATAATATAGGGACTAAAAATTCTTGAGTAAAGTCATAACACATAATAACAAATATAATTTATAGCCCATGACAAAAAAAAAAACAAATTACTGTAAATGAATAGACACATTTGGTTATATATCATGCTGTTTAAAATAATTGGTAAAATGTGTGTGTCGGTTATTAAATTAGGATAATTATTATTGAACCGGATTTTAAAAGATCATGAAAATTGAAACTAAAGTGAAATATTTAATAACTGAAAAAAACTTAAAATAAAATCTGCATAAAAATGAATATACCAATTCACTATTATATTATCTGTTACCTACTTAGTTCCGTGTTCACTTTAATCTTTTTTTATAGTATTATAGGACGGAATGATTATTTTTTTTTTTTAGAAAATTCCATTATTTGCCAATTTTCTCTTCCTGTATAAGATTAGTTAAAAATATACGAACATATGACATAATTAAAAAAAAAAAGTAGTAATTGGAACATGAAAACTTCTAGAATGTTATGTAATGTAAACATAAAGTATTACCATCAATCTCAAATAAGAACATTCATTGGAACAATCTATGTCGCACTGAATTATCTGCGGACGCTACGAGAATAAAATTCCAATGTCGAATTTTATTGGAAAGTTTTACATTATATGCAATGTTTCAACACAACGTTCTTCACGCAAAAGGATAGTAAATAGTTACTTCATCCCGAGAGGGAGAGGGAGAGGGAGAGGGAGAGGGAGAGAGAGAGGGAGAGGGAGAGGGAGAGGGAGAGGGAGAGGGAGAGGGAGAGGGAGAGGGAGAGGGAGAGGGAGAGGGAGAGGGAGAGGGAGAGGGAGAGGGAGAGGGAGAGGGAGAGGGAGAGGGAGATGGGAGAGGGAGAGGGGAGTGAGAAAAATAGAAAGAAAAAAACCTTATAAAAAGAGACAGATGAACGCGATAGAGTAAGACGAGAATACTCGCGCGAAATGAAGCATTAGTAAAGAATACATTTAATCGATTAAAAGATTAACTTCCGAGTTGAACGCGCTATTTTTTTATTCTCATATACATATTCAACATCATATATAGATCTCTGAGTAAATCTAATGTGTAAAAGGGATATGTGGAGTGTGATTACATACAATAAGAAAATAAAATACAATAGTATGAAAAATGTAACCATGTGTTTAATAATAGTCAACTAAGTGATAAATCATACCTGAAACTCATCCCAGGGTATCGCTGTACACTCGTCTGCTTTTAAATCATTGGCTGTGAACCGCATGCAGGACTTTCCACTTGAACTTTGATGTACCAAGTGAATATTATGGAGTCTCCACGTAGATGTAGATATCTGGGGACAGTTGGACAATATCTTTAAAGTTTTTTTTTTAATTATTTGTTTCTATACTGGAAGTATGGACATTTTTTTTTACAAACAAATTAAATAAGAGAACACGTTATTTAATGATTAACGTTTACGATGTTTATTAAAATATGCCTTATCAAATTTAGGATGATAATTTTGACAGGTGACGCCTATAACGTATTGTAATTTTTTCCCGTAAAATGTAATACAAATAATGTCGTAGTCGACTGTTTGGTACCGCCCACTTATCGTAGTGTACGCACACGCATATCGAACAACCATTTTTTATTATTTGTTAATATTAAGGTTATTTGCAATTGTCTATCACGCATTTATTCGTAAAAAAACACCATTACTTATTGTATTGTCGTCATGTTTTATCTTGTTCGTGGTTTTTATCGCCGATAAATTTTCAATTTCGATTTAATTACTAGAAGAAACAATGACAAATTGGTCATCCATGTTTCAGGCTTACTAAGACAATTAACAGTTATTTTATATAATAATAGTGTTAGGTTTTATAAAAAAATCCCAAAGCACATTACCGGTTTGCAGGATAGTAAGTTCAAGCATCATGTCAAGTAAGCTTTAATATGTAAAGGCTATTATATAGGATGGATCAATATGTGAATACTGTTGACGCCTGTAAATGACGCCCTTCTCTGTTCAACTGTCCAAAATGAATGTAATAATTTTTACATAATTATACAGAACTGAACGTATTTTCATGCGGTTTTTACCAGTAGATAAAGTGATTCATTAGGACGGTTTAGGTATATAATTTGTTAAGGTTTTTTTATTATCAGGGTGGGATAACGTCCGCCGGAACCGCTAATATTTTATGAAAATTTATGAAAATCAAGTCTATTGTCTCACCACATCTCTTCTTCTACAGGAACTTGTAACCGAATGGTCGCTTGGAGAAGATGATCTCTCCACCACTTCTGCTGCTACCTCTACACCGCTTGAAACACGACCGTGTTCAAACTCTCTGTAAATAATAGGCTATATCTAAAAAAATATATAACATTTCTTGAAGCTTAAGTACATGTATTTCACTGGAAGTGAACATGTCAAAAGTTTCAGACTCACATCACAAACATACAGACAAACTTAAAATATAATAGGATAGTTAAGTAATACTTTTGATTTAACAAATATGATTTCCATTTGTATCTTGTGTTCATTTTGTTATATTTTTATATGGTACTAATAGAAGTTTTTTTTTTTAATATTGGTAGCATTTTGAGAATTACCACCGGAGTAACTAAACCCAATAGTACACTAGCCTTTAGTTCGTACAGTTGGATGGAATTCGAAATAATTCACACATTTATTCCATAAAGTTTGTACCAAAAACATTGTCTCATGCTAAAAAACTGGCCTGTAGTTTTTTTTTAAATAATAATCGCTTTATGAACGGGAATGTGAGTAAGGCCATATGACTTAAGTCTAGGTTTTTTCCTGAGTATTCAATACTAATTTTAACTTGATGCCACTGTGGAAACGGACACCACAGATAGAGGTGGAAAATCAAATTTATAAAGTTATCGCTCTTTATATGAAGTACGGAACCTTTAAAATGATAAATAAGTGATATTTTACCTGAACGCGACGTCGGCATCATCAGGAGACTCTGCGGCGAGTCCGACGACCACGTAACGGTCACTGTCGGAGCTCGCCGTCGACGCCGCGTCACTGCGCGTGTCGTCACGCGTCAGCGCACTGTCCAGCGACGTCACCAGTGACGTCAGACCGCGACGCATCGACGAGAAACCTGATGCCGTAAATCCACATCTGAGTCGTTAGATTACAAAATGAGCTAAATCCAATTTCAAACATTCATTTAACATTTACAGGTTTTATGCACCGAGGACGAAGTCCAAAATTTTATTTTTCTCTTCATATTTTTAACTAGCGGGCCCGGCAGACGTTGTCCCGCCCTGATTATGAAAAAATCCTTGTTAACAAATTATATACTAAAACGTTCCTCATTAATCACTCTTTCCACCGGCGAAAACCGCATGAAAATCCGTTTGGTAGTTTTTGAGTTTATCGCGAACAGACAGACAGACAGACGCGGTAGGGGACTTTGTTTTATACTATGTAATGATTTTAATTTTGTGTTATTTGGCTCTATATTTTGTAATATTGTCGGTATTACACATAATATATTTTTATTATTATGCACAAGTAAAATAGATGGGAAATAATACCAGGGAATATATATTCTAACTTGCCACAAAAACTCTCTGGAAAGTTCTAACAAGACAGCCACCATCTTCTTAGTTCATTGAAATGATCAGAAGAAACTTATAATATCACTAGCGGTCCCGGCGGACGTTGTCCTGTCTTGATAATAAAAAAATCTTAAAAGTCAACCGCAGCGCCACCTACCGGATCCAATTGTTAATCTAAACCATTCTCGGATCCACTGGAACACGCATACAAAATTTCATCAAAATCGGTCCAGCCGTTTAGGAGGAGTTCAGTGACATACACACGTACAGAAGAAATTTATATATAACTAGCGGGCCCGGCAGACGTTGTCCCACCCTAATTATAAAAAAATCCGGGACAAATTATATACCAAAACGTTCCTCGTGAATCACTTTATCCATTGGTGAAAACCGCATAAAGATCCGTTCGGTAGTTTTTGAGTTTATCGCGAACAGACAGACAGACAGACGCGGTAGGGGACTTTGTTTTATACTACGTAATGAAGATAATATCATTACCTACTCAACAATGACAGTAATAACCTACTAGAAGATTGTGGCCGAAGATAAAATAAAATAAAAAATCAGTTTATTTATAAGCTATACTTACCACCAAAGTTGAGTCCCGGGCTGGGCGGTGGCATCTCTTCAATCGGTTGAGGGATTGCTGATATTATTTCTATCGATGTCGTAGCCAAAACTCCACTGTCTCGATCCAACATAGATGGCGCCATGGTCGCTTCTGAACCTGGTTAAATGTAAACAATGCATATACAGCGCTACTGGTTAGTCGCCAGCAATATTTTTACAGGATAATCATTAGTCGATTCTCGTTCTAAATCAATTAAAAAAAAATTGATGCATAATATTTGACCTAATTATTTAGAGAAAAACAAAACTGATATACACTCAGCATCAGATGATTTACGCAAAAATGAACTGGTGTAATAATAAGGAAAGCAATGAATCACACCGTGCCGCGCAGTCCCGGCCGCGTGCCACACTCGACACGCGCCCCGCTTCCCTTTGTTTGACTGTGCGCTGTTCCCACGATAAGCGTACGTATTGATTACGTAATGATTAACCTTGAAAGCGCCTCTTTAATGTTGTTCATTGAACATAGATGTGATTTTTTTTTACATTTATAAGTATCGTTCCTATACTTTTGAAAGTCTTAGAACGACTTAGGTTTTCTTGGTTGTTTATTAGTATTTGTTTTGATATTATTATTTTATATGTTAAATGTGACCGTGAACTACCAAAAGATTGAAGGGTGTTCAACTGTATATACAGTCACCTGATATATAAATGCTTACCCATCTTCATGTCTTGTAAACTGGAAGAGTCGAGTGGCACGCTGTCTAAATCTCGGGAAGACTCTTGTCCGGGACAATTGGAAGGAAGCACGAACGTTAACTCGACTGCTGGCACCACTATACCTACTACAATAGATCTGTAACAAACAAACGTATGACACGTTTGGAGTATTACAATTATTTTTAACAATTTTAGACCTAATATTCTCTATTACAAGTCGATTCCCGCGACTTCGTTTGCATTGCTCATTATCTCAATTCTTTTGTTATATCTCAAAGGGATTAGGCAGCGTTTTCGACAAAAACTCCCAGGCGACTTGACTTTTTCCGATACTTCCAACATTTATCGTTATATCTCAACCAGTTTACAAAAAAATTTGATAAATTATATACTTAGACATTCTTGGTGAATCACTCTATCAATTAATGAAAACCGCATGACAATCCGCTCAGTCAGTTTTGAGTCGGCGGAGGATTTGGTTTTATAAAATGTAGTGGTTCCTATGAAAAAATAAGTGCAATTTCCTTAAAGAGCGAGAGAGAGAGAGAGTTTCACGTTTAAGCTAAGCCAAATTTAGGCCGTTCCTAATATTTTGTGTTATTTTATAAGATCTTCAAATTATGTAAAATATGAAGATCATAAAAAAAACTAAAAACCTTATGAACGGCAAAATTTGAACTTCGTTCTCCGTGCATAAAAACTAGAACTCTAAAAAAATGAAACATGTTATATGAACGATTAAAATTGGATTTGGCTCATTTTAAAATGTAACGATATACACGTCATATACAACAGATACAGAACAAACTTTAACTAAGGTTCTCTTTGTTGTTTATTAGTATTTGTTTTGATACTATTATTTTATATGTTAAATTAACCATGAAGTATTATGTTCTTGAATATTGCTAGTGTTCAATCAGTCACCCGGTGTATTACCCGTCTTTGGCATCAGGCTGTCTGTCTGCGTCATGAGCCAGCCACGCCGTCATCTCCGACACGCGTTCCAGCTGCCGCAGCAGGAACAGCAGCTGGTAGTGGTTCAGCTGCAGCCCCGCCAGCCCTGAAGTACGCCCCACCACCCATATCCGAGAGAAGCCTTCCTCCAAATATATCTGATAACGTTATCATATCACTAGGACTTAATAAGTAGTAAATTAACCAAAAGCAACCATATATTCGTTTAATAGTATGCATTAAAACTAATAGAAGTGTTTACAAATAGACAAACGAACACAAATACTGTACAACATCTATTTAAGTTGTTGGGAGAGTAAAGTCAAATACAAAAAATAATTTCTATTTGTTCGGACCTTCGCTTTCTTTTATACCTTGTAAATTTTAGCGTTGGACCACAATCTCATCTAATATTAAATGACGATGTGGTTAATACCTATATCTAGATAGGGACTGGTTCTCATGTGCAGCTAACGGAACACACCAACAGGTGTTTGGAGATAGATTTTCAACTTGAGATTGATAGCTAGTGAGGCAGACTTAGACAAAGTCCTTTCATATCATGCTACACTCGCATCAAGATGTTTTCCTTCATCGAAAGCTCCGATTCAGTTTCTAGAATTTGAAGCCACGTCCAACGTCCATCGACAATGTCCGAATATGCTACCAACTAAGCTATCATCGTTTGCATCGATCAGGTTATAATGTAATAAAATATATTTTTCTATCCCACTCTAATAGTTTTGTACAATTTGTTAATGATACTAAGGCACTTTACGTCCTTTTCTAAATTATACCCTCAGACAGCAGGTATATAGAAAAATTTATGATGATTGGTTGAGTACTTAAGTTGTGAACCCGTAACAAACAATATCACATTCGCTATATCATAATATCATATTAGTTAGGATTTCATATGACATATCATATGCACAAAGTTAGAGTCACTAATGGTCTCCATTGCTTAGTGGTAATATCTTAGGACATCGCTTTGATTGAGGCAGTTTCGAATTTTGGGTTGCCACAAGCTGGAGAACATCAAGAAAACATCGTGAAGAAATCACAATTGCCATATTTTATCTAATACCCACCTGTAGCAGAGCGCAATCCAAAAAAAGTGGCAATAATAGCGATTGTAGAACAATCCATTAGCATCAGACCATTGTGATGGTGGCCTATATAAATGCATCTTTAAGTTTCGTTAGAAGGCTGATACTGTTCAGGGCAAGTACTGTTGACAAGCAGGAGGTAAGACAGAAACCAGCTCAAAGAATAATAAGCATGATATATATATATATTTTTTTGTAAATATTTGATTACACACAATGTTATTTAATGTATGATTCTGATAATTAGTATCGGTAAAGCGAATAGACTTTAGATTGGTGAAAATTGTGCAAAGTTCTATTGTGAAAACATCATTGTTATATCTATTTCTGTTACAAAGCGAGCAGTGCTCATGTTGCTGTCCACTGTGCTCACGCCGTTGAGTTAGTTGTGCTCACGTGGCTGTGTTAATTATGCTCATATTGCTGTTAGTATTGCTCACGCTGTCGTGTCAGTAGTGGACATGCTGATATGTTCTTATCCAGTTAATACACATGGTGACATAGGGTGTTTCTACTCATTATAGTTTATATTTATACTAGCTCCTGCCTGCAACTACGTCCGCGTGGAATAGTTACTTTGGGCTAACGCTAACACGCTGTGGAAGTTCTCAAAAGAAAAACAACCCCGATTTTGAAACATTTTTAATTGGTGCTCCGCTTCTATTGGGTTTAGCGTGATCATATATAGCCTCGGTAAATGAGCTATTAAACATCGAAAGAATTTTTCAAATCAGACCACTAGTTCCTGAGATTAACGCGTTGAACCAAACAAACTCTTCAGCGTTATAATATTTGTATAGATCTGGTGCCAGAACTGCGATGCTTTTAATGCTGATATATAACTTAAAACGATTAAAAAATATATAGTCATACCCAAGCAGTGAGTGGAGTTGCATCAAGTAGAGGAGCCGGCTTGTAATTAGTGGCCTTTGCACCACAAAAATCTGCCCATAAGGGTTCTATTCGGGCGCACCAAACAGATCTGTTCTCACGCCACAGGAGCTCAGGTGTTATGGATGTGCCTCTTTCTATATCATCTAGATCTGAAGAATGGAATTATTTAGACATCTATTCCCTCAGAGAAACTACATTAATTACAAGTAGATTTGTAGCAACTTTAAAATTTGAAGGAAAATACTACTATTGGACTACTACTATTGGTCGTCCAGTGGTCGAAATACGACCACATTAAGAGGTACAAAGTTTCATCGTCACATGTTAAAAATGTTAAGGAGCTAAAGTATGTCAATTAGAGATGTAGAAATGAAGGCTTTGACTCGTATTTTTTTTTTATTGGTAAAAAGCACGTCATAGGATACTAAATAAAAAGAAAATAAAGAAAATCGCTTGACAAACAGGTATCGACTTATTTTATTCTCCTTTATTTATATACAATTTAAATTACTAAAGGTTTCTTGGTAAGAGTATCAATGATTAGACGAAATACGTAAAAAAAATATCTTTATGGTAATAATAAAATTAAAGAATAATACTGCATACATACTATCAGCATGCAATATGAATTGCTCATGTATTGGGTTCAAATCTTCATTTGAGCATGGAAACTGTCCCCTAGGAGGTGCTGTTCGCCTGAGCGCTGATAATATTGATGCTAAGTCAGCTCTCGTCCCAGCAGTGTCTGAAAAAAAAACCCAATAAATAGCATATATTTGTATATCTTGGTTTAACATTATTGTTATAGTAATATATCTAAAGAGTATTTTGAAATAAAGTAAATTAAAATAGTCTTAATCAATAAGTATATAAACGCACATAAATTAAGTGCCCGAATAAATATTCTATACCTAATATTACAAAGCTGAAGGGTTTGTTTACTTGAACGCGCTAATCTCAGGTACTACTGGTCTGATTTGAAAAATTCAGTGTTAAGTAGCTCATTTGTCGAGGAAGGCTACATGCTGTATACCATCACGTATGACCAATAGGACTATAACACGTGGACGAAGTCGCGGGCAGAAGCTAGTCATTTATAAAAATAAAAATTGTCGAATGTATTTGATATGTCATTTTAGAATGGCTACACCTATTAGTTAACTCTTTTTTCGTTGTGTCTAACAAACAGGACAAGGTTCGTATAAAAGACAATGTTTGAACAAATCGTAAGAAAAAGTGAGTGAGACAGAAGGCAGTAGGGAGATCTTCAAAAATATTGACGTCAATCGCCATTCTATTTAGAGCTCTTCACAAAGGAAAGTATGAACATAATCACCACGCAAGCTCACAATGTATTGGTATTTCAGACTCCCAGAAAACCAGTTCTATATTTACCTACATATGGTGATACTACAAGAATATTTCTCAGGATTACGTTTCCTCATGATGTTTTTCCTCACCGTCAACCAATAGTACCGCCATTTAATAAGTAAATGTATGCAAATTTCCAAATAATCGTTATTACAAGTCGGGGTTCGAATCTACGGACACCTAATTGACATTCAACCGGTCAAACCAAGTGTTCACCACTAATTTAAGAACTCATAACGAGAATGACAAAGATCCTTTTTTGGACGTAAGTTGTATACTTTAAAAATAAATCATGTCGTGTAATTATAACCTCTGTGGAATGTATGCTAAAATTACACACAAAAATGTAACTATACCAAGTGAATGTTTAGACAGTAGCAATATTTATGGAGAACACCAAGCACTCGATTCTCCTTCTAAATCAATTTAAAAAAATAGGTGCTTAATAATTGACCTATTTATCTAGAACCATAAAATAATTATAAACTATCCTCTAAGCGTCTATGGTAAAACACAGTGTCCTTGACCGTCGGGTGAAGTGAAAGTGAAGGCAACCAACTAACACAGGATACTTTTTCGAAGTTTGAACAAACAAAAGGGTTTATTGTCCGTTTTATTATCGCAAGTAATTAACTCAGTGTCGCCGCTCGCAGGTTTTATCACCGGTCATTGAACGTAGGTTTATCTAAGTTATTATCCATACTTTTAAAATTCTTGGAACAAACTGTACCTAAGGTTTTCTTTGTTGTCTATTAGTATTTGTTTTGATATTATTATTTTATTTATTAAATGTGACTATGATGTGTCATATCCTAGAATACTACAAGCGTCTACCCTTTCATCTGGTATAATCTTCGATCAACAATAACTAGATAAAGGGTCACGTACAAAATCGAAGCTAACTGCTGTCCGCGGAAATATATACTTATGTGTAGCTATTTGTTTACTAAGAAAGGGAGAAAAAAGTTTTAAAACAGTTTTAAGTTCAACTTAATTACAACCATGACACCTAGTAATAAAGTCACAAATGTTCAAAATACTTACGATAAAACGAGCAAAGCAATAAATTACTCCCCTCACAAATGAAAAGACAACATAAACAACATTTAGTGTGAATTCAACCTTAACACGTAATGGATAAAGTACGTTTTCCCGTTATTGTGCGTGGTTGGAGAGCCTAGGCCAAACATTTGTACCACAGGTTTAAAATCGGTAATTTTGTTCAAAATTTAATATTATTTGTTAGTTTAAAGCTTAAAATATAACTTATTCAACATGTATTTAGCGAAAGTAAGATACTCCGGCCGTTAAATTGCTTTTTCGGGTATTATTTTTGCACCTTTTGAATACACTGCGGCATGTGAAACATTACATTGGCTGTGTTTCAAACAAACTAAACAAAATAAAAGCTCACATTTCAAGTGAGCTGTAATTTACCGAGACGTATTTTTCACGCCGACCCGTTATCTAGTTATTGTTGATCGAAGGGTATATATTGCCTCCAATAAATTCAATAAAACTATGGAAGTTTTAGATTTTGTCTTAACTTTTAAATGGCATGTGTTAGCCAATTAACCTCTTAGCCGATTTATTATCAAAGATAACTTACTAGTTCTGTGTGATTCTCGAACATTAGTGAGTGTTGCCCGCGCTGTACATACATGCAACTCTTTGGGCCGGTCGCGTTGCTGGGACACATGTTCTACTCCAGCTTCCAATACTACCTGAAAAATTATATCCGCTTTAAAAATTGTTTAAATGACAATATTAATGCAAATTAGAAACTCATCTACGTTTCTCAGAACTAGAGTAAAAATTTAGCATTGGCAACTGTTCTACCAGAATTTGAAATTTCTAGATGTAACAGAAACTCTCCCAGCATAGTCCAGTGATATTTCACCTCGGAATGAGAGATAATATTTAAACTTGTATATACCTTCATTATGGTGTTCTAAAAGTCGTCTGAAAAGTCTCATAAAATCTCGTGTCTTCGCCGTAAGTTACTCAAGGTTAAGGATCACAAAAATTAGTTTTTCCTCATTATCTCTATATCATTATTTCTATAGCTCCAATGATGTTAATAGACATTATAAAAATTATAGAACACAAAATTTGCGACAAATTTTGTTTTAAAAATTTCGCATACGCCCAATCGTTTTTGAGATAGAACACAAAAATGGAAGTGTATACCAGTTTACAACTTATTATCTCTCATTTTGATACTGGCCTCATGTTTTGCTTAAAAAGCTAGACTTGGACTAGCAGAGACATTACACACTGCATATGTATTGAAAAGAGCAGAAGAATAATGATTAAAATCAAAATTAATTCTACAGTACTAAACTTATTAATAAAGATTCTATATTACCTTAGGCATGATCGCTTCGATTCTAACGTCCATGTAAGTAGCTGGAGGAGAAGTCTTATCGGCTTGAGTATTAGGATTCAATGCTCGAGCAACGTGAGGCAGAAACGCCCCGAGCCAAACAACGCTGTTGACGTCCATTGATACTCGTACAGGACTTAATTGCACATATAATTTTGGTGACGGTACTGGAATTAGCAAAACTATAGTTAATATACCAATTCAAACCCTTTTCAGACAATAAGGATGTACTTTCTGTCGTTTCGAAATATCATTTTTGTTAATCACGGGTACTGAATATACGTCCTTTAGGCTCAACTTTGTATTATTTTCAATAATAGCCTAACGAAATGATCGTCAGGCGGTTCATTTTTTCAATAGTCATGCAAAAGATCGACAAGAATTTTTGACTTTCGTTCGTTATCCTGGAGAATCCCTTGCGTTTTATGGGACAAAATGTATCCTAGATTACTATTATATAGTTACATATATAATATTAGTTATCACTGTGTCAAGTTTTGTCAAAATTGGTTCAGTACTTTCGGAGTGATACATGTTCAATTGGGACAGACAGACAGACAAAACTTGTAAAAGGAATATTTTACGCTTCTATATCGATAACAAAGTCTATCCCAATTACAATTTTCAAAAAAATATTTAGTGTACAGATTTGGCCCAGTTATAGTTTTATTATAAGTATATATATACAGATTGAAAATTAAAAAAAAAGATTTTATGTAATCAATGTTGCGGGCGACAACTAGTGTGTAACTTACCTGGAAAATAGACGTCTCCTGGGTAGTAGAAGAATGTAAGTTCTGCATGTAAGAGTCCAGCGTCTCCGGGTAACGTCGCTTTTTCTGCACTAACTAGAGCACGCGGCGCCTCCCGAGATTTTGACCCTGTCGACACCTTTCGAAGATATTAATAGAGTATATAAAATGAAGTATTAAAAACAAAAGTCGTGGCGGTCGAGTAGTTTGACCGATGGAAAGTCAATTCTATGTCTGGAATGTTTAGTACATTTTTTCGGAATCCTTTTACGTTTACTAATGTAAATTGGTAATACCTATGGTTTTTTTTCTCGAACTGACTACGCTATTGACCTAGCAAGGTCTTAACAGCTTCACCGGACTACTAAGGCGAGCGCTTAAGGCACTCAGCCGATTTGATTTGACAACTAGCTCTAGGGTCCATAGCACACCTCGGTTTGGGCTGTTGCCTGACACATGCAATTCGCGACCTATCTGAACTAACCTAAGCTAAGCTAACTATTCATACATATATGAGTTGTTGAAACATATATGTATACCAAGCATACATACCTCAACAACTCTTATATATATATTTCGTATCGGATAATTTTCTAAACTATTTCAGTTTGATAAGGGAAAAAAATAAAGCCCTTCCACTTGCATGTGGGGGGGGGGGGTGGGGGGGATGTGGGGGGGGGGTGTGGGGTTTCGGCGGGGTGGGTGTAAGCGTGTATGCGTGCACGTGTGTGAAGGTGATATGTGTAATGTTGTCGCAGTGATGTAAGATTTTGTGTCACTGTATCGCGCGAACAACGCACTCATGGGCTCCACGCCGAGGGAACGGACCTAGGCTTGAACTGCTGCCGAGAGGGGCCTAGTCTGGTGTACGGGAGCGAAATTGACCCCGAGACCACGGCGGCGTGATCTGTGCTGTGGTTACGCGGGCATGGGGTTGAACACGCTTTGTTTGGAGAGACAGGCTGGTATTGATCGTTCGCTGCCGTTATATCATCGGGAGGATCGGTAAGTATATGTCGCGGACGTCTTTTGTGGCGCGCAGCGTTAGGTACGGGAACACCTATGGTAATTTTAGCATATATAGGTTTATGATGAAATAAAACATCATAAGGATACTTTAACCTGAGAAATGTTCTCGTAGTACCACTGTATGTGGGAAAATATAGAAGTGTGAATTTCTCGGAGTCGGGTTGGATATTATGCTCACTCTTCAGTAACAAAAATAGGAGCCTGCAGTGTGTCTCTTAGAGGCTGATGCTACTAAATGTATAAATGAACTAACTGAAGCGAAGTTAAAAATTACCTTGTATACAGTGAAGTCATCTATCCTAAGTACTAAGCATGTTGTCATCAGCTTTCCCAACTGCTGGAGTATCCTTGTTCTCGTTGGTGATGCTGAAAATAAAGCGACGATGGTTTAGCGATTAGCATGTTAATACACCGCGTCGATGGACTTAGATTCGAATCCTAGCTTTCAGTGAACGGGTTTTATGTCGTGATGAAACTATAGATTAGTGGTAGGGCTTTTTCTGAGCCCGCTTTGCTAGCTACCACCCTCGAATTGAAAATCTGTCTCCAAGCACCTGTTGGTGCCTTCCGGCAGCTACACTTGAAAGCCAGTTTTCCACAACGTTTAACTTGACTCTCATCTTGGGCTACATCATCATTTAATAATATTAGATGAGATTGTAGTGAAACGCTAAATCTTTATATACAGGGTGAAAGTTTAAAGAGTAGCATAATTCAAGGAAATGATTGTTCATGGTCACATTTAACACATCAAATAATAATATCAAAATAAATACTAAAAAACAACAAAGAGAACCTTATTCAAAGTCTCTTCTAAGATTTTTAAAAGTATAGACACAAAAGTGAAACACTCAATGAACGAAAGTGAAGGTCCCATCCGGGGTTAATAACCTTAACATTACGTTTTTTTTTCTTTTTCATGTCATAGGAAGTTAACGAATGCGTTAATCACCTGTGTATTACTTTTGTTTTTCACTAGATAATTAGGTCAAATATTAAGTACCCATTTTTTAAATTGATTCAGAACCAGAAACTACTAATTAGCGTCCTGTAAAAATATTGCTAGCGACTAACCAATCGCGCGGTATATAATACTTCTGTCAGTGTGTATGTGACTAAACTTCTCCTAAACGGCCAGGCGGATTTTGATGTATTTTTTTTGTGTGTATTCAGGTGAATTGAAGAATGGTTTAGATTAATAATTGGACCCGGTAGAAGGCGCTGAGGTTAAGTTTTAAGATTTTTTTAACAAGGCAGGATAACATCCGACAGGCCTGACAGTAAAGTATAAAAGGATAAATAAATTTCCTCAGTCTATTTAGTTTTTACTAATAGTATTTGGTTGAAATCAGTAGATCATCTAAAAGAATGTAAGTTATGTTTTATAGTACGTACCCTGCGAGGTTGTTGTGTTGGTGGACGGAGCATTTGAAGTGGTGTTTGCATTGGTGGTTGGAGATGGTTTGTGATTCATATTGTTAGATTTTTGTTCTTTTTTCAGTTTTTTCACCTTGGCTTGTCTGAAATCACAGAACGTTATATTTTTTGAAGTATAAAACCTACTTTAACCTCATTGTGATTTGAAACTAGATAAGATGAAAAAGTGATATTAAAAAGAGACAAACAAATATTTTTTTTAAATTTTTTTTTCTTTATTCAATAAGAAAAATGAAAAAAAAAAAAAAAAAAAATCAAAAGGGAAAATTAATTCAAATAAGAAAAAAAATAAATAAATTATTAATAAAATAAAAAAAAAAATTTAATAAAAATAGGGGGAAATTAAAAAAAATAAAAAAAAAAGAGGGAGGATCTAAAAAAAAGAGAAAAAAAATTATAAGGAAAAAAAAAAAAAATAATTAAAAAAAAGATTGTATTAAAAAATAAGAAAGAAAAAAGGAAAGATAAGAAGAGAAAAAAATAAAAAAAAGGAAGAAAAGAAGAAAAAAAAATTTATAAAAAAAAATAAAAAAAAAAAAAAAAAAAAAATTAAATTTATTTTAATTAATTTTATTTTTTATAAATAAAAAAAAAAAAAAAAATTATGGAAGAAGTAAAAAAAAAAATTAAAGAAGAAAAAAAATAATTTAAAAAAAAAAAAAAAAAAAATAATTAATTTTATTAATAAAAATAAAAAAAATAATAATTTAATTAAATTAAAAATTAATAAATTTAAATGAATAATAATATGGTGGAAGAAGGAGGTATTTTGTTATTGTAAATAAAAAAAATAAAAAAAATATATATATTTATATATAAAAATTAAATTAAAATTAATTATAAATAAATAATTTATATTTTATTTTAAAAAAAAAAAAAAAAAAAAAAAAAAAAAAAATAATTAATTTTTTTTATTTTAATTTAAATAAATTTAATAAAATTAAATTAATTTTGTTGTGTTTGTAAAAGAAAATAAAAAAAAATATAAAGTGTTGGTAAGAAATAGAGAGAAGAAAAAAAAAAAAAAATAAAATAAATATAATAAAAAATAAATATTAAATAAAAAAATAAAAAATATTTGGGAAGAGAAGAAAAAATATTATTTTTTTAATAAAAAAAAAAAGAAAATGATAAAAATTTAAAAAATAAAAAAAAAAAAAATAAATTTATATAAATAATAAAAAAAAATAAATAATAGTATAAATAAAAAAAGAAAGGTGGGTTTTTTTTTAATTATTAAAAATAATCAAAAAAAAAAAAAAAAAAAAAAAAAAAATATACATCTATAGGATTTGACATGCGAGAGAGTGGGATAAAATACATTATACAGTGTTTTCTTATATTTGTGGACTCCTCGCTGTACATCGCATTACCTAATACTAGATCTGGTCCAAGTACTGTACATTTACACTCAAGTATTCCATGTTTGTAGATACATGTGTACACCTGCATAAAATGCTTACCACGCTTTGGGAAAAGACGTCAAAACAAATGTGTCTTGTGCACGTGTATAATTCATATGAATATTTTATCATTGTTTGAAGGTTACACTGCCACCACTTGTGAATTGTACACGTTTTTTTCTTTATAGGTCTTATACTATATATATAGAGATATACTTATACTTATATATATATAGAGTTTGATCACAACCTTACATGATGTGGAAGATGGTAAACGTGCTAAACCTAAAGCGGGATTGGCTCTCAATTACAACTGCGGGACATAAACACACCTATAGTTGCTCGGCAGCACATTTTTTTTTATATCATAGGAGGCAAACGAACAGGTGGGTCACCTGGTGTTTAGTGATTACCACCGTCCATAGACACTAGCAACACCAGGGGAGTCGCAAGTGCGTTGACAGCCGTTGTATGGGAGAGGGTGAGGGGAGAGGGAGGAGGGAAGAGGAGGAGGGAAGAGGAAGTGGGAAGAGGAGGTGGGAAGAGGGGGTGGGAAGAGGAAGTGGGAAGAGGAGGTGGGAAGAGGAGGTGGGAAGGGGAGGCGGGCCTCCGGCACTCTCACTGACCGAACGAAACGCAACTATGCAAACACTGTTACTTCACGTCAGTTTTCTGTGAGAGGGTGGTACTACTACCCCTGGCGAGCCGACCCATTCATGCTGAAACCAGTAATACCTTCAGTGTGGCTCTACCACCTATATACATTTCCAATTTAGGGTGTTACTAAACCAGACAAGGTTAAAAAGGCTCTATAAGTATATTACAGATTCAGCAGGATGTTTATCACATGAAAGCTCTCTTATCCTTCAAAACCTACCAACCACCATGCTATAGTTTTAGCAAGATATTTCACTCATGGAAGTTCTGGATCATCCTTTGAATATTCTTGATACAATTTGATTAATCACTACTTAGTCTCCGCAACTTCTTTCTCATAAAAACGGTTAAGCGTATTTTATGGGAACTATGTCTTTTGTCTAAATTATTATTTCTAATTATATCTTTGTCAGTACTACTCAATCCTCACAACCTCTTTTTACCATTTTTTCCTTTACTTTATTATATATTCTATAATTTATTAGCATTTATTGAAAACTGGGATAATATAGCCTAGATAATAATATATGAATTAACCAGTTCAGTAAATAATTACCTTATTACTAGGGGCTAAAGGTCTCGGGTCAAGTGACTCGAGTAATGTGGTGCAGAATGATGATAGTGACTGAGACAACCATTGGCTATGGGGCGTTGCCGCTTCCCTGCAAATGTTTTAAATAGATGTTTCTTTAATCACGCCCATTTAAATAGCTACATATTATTAACTAGCTACCCGCACCGACTTCCACATGTGTACTAATAAAGACCATGAAACCAAAGCATATAATATAATACGTATATAAATATATGTAGGAGTCTAGATTGGTTCAGAGATTGTAATATGCTTTTTTTATAATACACTACACGATGCTTCACCTCAGTCACACATGGTGGAAAGAGAGAATGAGGCCTAGGATATAACATGTTCGCCCAGTAAAAACTTATAAATCCATATTTTGACGACCATTGTATCCTATACTCCAGGAAAAACAGACGGAGGCAGCGTGTTCCACTCTTTGTTCTATATTTATTATATTTAGTCTCTCGTTCGCATAATAAATGACGATGCAAAGTGTTCCGTACGGGTAAATGCCATGTCGACTGCGAATAGAGGGAAATCTGTACTGCATCTGGTAGTCCTGAGATGAAACTGAATTCTATTTCAATAGATAGAGGCTCTTTATAGTGACAGAAAGATTTATCATTTCTTTAACGTGTTTCAGCTAGGCTGCCTAAAAGATGACATTCTAGAGTTATAGAGCTACAAACATAATATACGGAAGATATTTTCTAAACGATAGTGAGAACCGTATCAAAATCTACGCATAGTTTAAAAGAGCTAAGGTAACGCACAGACAGACGCGAAAAGAAACACTGTTTTATAATATCTATGCATATGTATCTATGGTTTTAATATGAAATATTTTTATGTTAAATTTAATTAACACTTTTGTATTTTTCTGAAAATATCAGAGATATTTTGTGAAAAAATGGTAATATTTCAATGACGTGTATTTTATGGGATGTTTTTTTTTTTTGTTGAAAATTAATGTTATGTCAGAAGGACGATATCTGACCTGTATCCTCTCCAATGTCTTCTGTCGTTAGATGCCTTGTGATATGGGAACAGATCCGCTTGCATACTGACCAATGTGACTTGCAAAGCGCCGCCGTTTGCGAGCGAAGGTTTCTCTGAACGACCCACTATAAACATTATACTCTTTCATCAAAAATACTAATAGTAAAAGAGATAATACTTTAAAACTGGCTCGGTTCTGCGACTTTGTCTACGTTAATTTTCATATATGAACGTAGACGTACGTAGAACGTAAAATATATGATTTTCATGTATGATATATACGGAAAAAGATACACGGAAAAAATTGAAAGCAAAAATATACTTTGTTTAAAATACAGGCTTTGAAAACGTTTAAGTGACTGTACTGTAGTTCATGAAAAGCACAGTAAATTCTTAACCTATTTTCAAAATTCTTACACCTATAGAAAGCTCAGTTATCAGCTAGTAACATATTATTTTCAGAATATATTATACTAGCGGACCCGGCAGACATTGTCCCGTCCTAATTATTAAAAAATCCTTGACAAATTATATACCAAAACCTTCTTCACGAATGACTTTATCCACAGGTGAAAACCGCATGAAAATCCGTTCAGTAGTTTTTGAGTTTATCGCGAACACACAGACAGACAGACGCGGTAGGGGACTTTGTTTTATACTAGGTAATGATGTTCGTGGTTTTTTTAATACTTTAAATTCTAAATTTAAATCTAGCTTATATTAATTTTATCATCATTTTAGTTAGATAACTATATTTGTTTCGTTACCGTGAACCATTCGCTCCTGTGCTATCTATAGATTATCGGAATATAAAAAAATCTACAAGTAAAACTTACAGCCGGGGTCATCACACAAATGCAGATCTATCCTAGGCGCTAACAAATGGTATGAGGTCTCTCGTACGTCATGCTTTGCGAACATACGTGCCAGTACGTCTTTATCACCCGCCGTTGACCGGCTTTGGATTTGTTCGCGAGGCTCTTCAATCTAAAAACAATATGCATTACAATAATTAGGAAGAATGTATAGAATAATAGAACACAGGGTCGGTAAGATATTTAAAGAAGAAGTTTTAAAAGAATTCAGTTATTCACACAGTGGATATCTTGATGTATGTTTAGATGAGGAAAGTAAATTTCAAAGCCATTACATCAATTTAATCTATTCCAACACCATACGCTAATCCAGATGGATATAGGCAATCTAATCATTACATAGTATAAAACAAAGTCCCCCACCGCGTCTGTCTGTCTGTCTGTTCGCGATAAACTCAAAAACTACTGAACGGATTTTCACCAGTGGATACAGTGATTCATGAGGAAGGTTTTAGTATATAATTTTTCAAGGTTTTTTTTTATTAGTCAGGGCGGGACAGCGTCTGCCGGGCCCGCTAGTATATTAATATATACAAATCACATTAAGTTTCAAGGATATATGTCAGCTGAATCGAGAAAAGTGGTATCTTTTCGAAATTTCTAGGACGTTTTTTTTTATATCATAGGACGCAAATAAACAGGTGGATCATCTGATGTAAGTGATCACCGCTGTCTATAGACACTAGCAACACCAGAGTAGTCGCAAGTACGTTGCCGGCCTTTTATAGAAGTGTACACTCGGTTCTTGAAGGTTTGTAATTAGTAATGGTTTGGAAACAACGCTGCTGGGAATCGATTTCACATGGTCGAAGGTTTGTTGCGTTATTTGTTAAGCTTACAGGAAAAAAGGTGGCTGAATTGTTCCTTACAATAAAATCTATAAAAATTCAGGAGTACTTATTCATCTAATAAGGATAAGTTACAGTAACCTGTTTTCACCAAAAGAATTGATCAAATTTATCGAATAAAAGATAATTAATTTGATAGCTCTACTCTCAGATAGTTATCATAAAAATTTTCAAAAAAAAAAAATTTGTTTAGCAGACCTGCCCTGGCTTTACATATGAACAGTTTACGTACCTACTATTCCCAGGTCGAAGTTGGGTCGGTCCACTTTACAAGTGATAAATTAATTTCAAATATTGTATAAGAGAGACGCTGAGTACGCCATATACAATAGAAAAATAATTATATTTCGTTACAAATTTACTATTTAAAGATTGGAAACTGTAAATGATTTGATAAATAAAGTACTACATTTCTGACGAAGATAGTTCAGGTATGTGAGATTTGAGTAGTTCAGTATGTGAGATTTGAGTAGTTCAGGTATGTGAGATTTGAGTAGATCAGGTATGTGAGATTTGAGTAGTTCAGGTATGTGATATTTGAGTAGTTCAGGTATGTGAGGTTTGAGTAGTTCAGGTATGTGAGATTTTAGTAGTTCAGGTATGTGGCATTTTAGTATGGTTGTAGTTAACTTTTAAAATCGTTATCAAAGGAATCTCACCTTCCGAAGAGCCTTGGCTCTGGTAGCAGCAGCGGTGGCCTTCTGTACAGGTAAAGCCAGGGCAGCAGCACAAGCGAGGGCTGCTCGCAATTGCCCGTCAGTTAGAGCCCACGCCACGGGCTCAGGGCATATGGCTAACCGGGAACCTATTACGGCGCAATCTGGAAAATTGAAGAAAAATCTATATTAAGCTTTATATATATGTAATTCTTCTGTCCATGTGTATGTGACTGAACTCCTAACGGGCTGGACAGATTTTGAGCAAATTATTTGTGTGTGCTTAGGTGGATTCAAGAATGACTTAGATTCAAAATTGGACCCGGTAGGTGACGCTGCGCTTGAATTTTAGGTTTGTTTTTATTATCAAGGCAGAACAATGTTCGCCAGGCCCGTTAGTTTACTTTTACTTGACGAACATATTATACTAGCTTTTGTTCGCGGTTTTGCTCAAATTAATCTAGATATAATTTATCCTTCGGGGACACCAATTTTTTTTTGGATGAACCGTACCTATGTCCTTTTCTGTACCCCTGACAACGTATACGCAAAATTTCTTGATAATCAGTTGAGTTATGCGTAACAAACTAGCTCAGTTTCATATTTATAATATTAGTAAGGGCTAACAAACCGCATCGGTTTCGAATGGGTCCTATGTACTAAAGTGGTGTCATTAGTTTGTAAGCAAGTTGTTGAGGTATGTATGCTTGGTACACATATATGTTTCAATAACTCATATAAGTATGAATATGTAGCTAAGCTTAGGTTAGCTCAGATAGGTCGCGAATTGCATGACTCAGGCAACAGCCCAAGCCGAGGTGTGCCGCGCACCCTTGAGCTAGTTGTCAAAATAAACTCGGCTGAGTGCCTTAAGCGCTCGCCTTAGTAGTCCGGTGAAGCTGTTAAGACCTTGCTAGGTCAACAGCGTAGTCAGTTCGAAAAAAAAAATTAAGCAATTTATATATATTTTCGGTGCTTTGATATTTTCAATTTGTATAAGTCATAGAAATTACGTAAGAATCTACATACGAACGTATTTTCTTTTGTTATGCGTCATTAAAAATCTGTGATATCTTCTTAGAATGATTCATTGAAATGATTTACTATAACGGACAGTATAACTAGAATATTTAATTTGAAAATGATTGATACCAAACTCTATAAAATAACGTCGTAAACACCCAATTACTTGTCTAGTAACATGTAAGAAATAAAAATGATTTCTGTGGATTTTCCTTAGGAGATAGATCTATATCCATATATAAGTCCATAAGGACTTTTCTTAAGACATATGATATTTTGACATAACAAATGCCACGATAACGTACACATACTTAAAGTAATATTGTAAAGCTACACTGTCTTAGATAAAATGTGGAAGTAAGGTGGCATATTTTTAATATCGGTGGTGAAAAAGAAATAGTCTTTTTTTTAACTTTCTTTTTGGCAACCAATCTTTTAGATTATTACTGCCATTGTCGAGTAGTTAATAGTATTAGAAGTTCTTTTTTCATTCCATTTTTGGCAACCTGTCTTCTAGTAGACTATTACTGCCATTGTCAAGTGAGTATCGATATTACAAGTTTCTTGATATAATTTCAATGAACTAACAGGATGGTGGCCATCTTTCCATGGAGTTTTTGTTTTTGTGGCATCTCAGAGTTCATGGTCCGTGGTATTATTTTCCATTCCCTTCACTTATGCACAATAAACAAACTATATTACATAAAACATCACCAATTTTACACAATGTAGAGTCAAGTAACACAAGATTATGAATAAAATATAAAATTCACTACGTGACAGAGCAAAATCCCGCCAAAAACTCAAAGAAATAGTTATATGTTGCTTAGATACGAGCGGATTAACGGGAAAGTCGTCAAAAATAGGCTTACGAGCCAAGTTTTAACAAGGCGTTGTCGAAGCGCTTATGACGTATATGTAGTAGATTCTTGATAAGTTAAAATCGAAGGGAAACATAAAATATTTTAAGTTATAGAGTTTTTAACTTATGAAGGGTTTATGTTATACTCGCACTTTAGCCGCACACTTTCTTGAAGGCCAAATCATACCGTTTCTCGAAGTTTTCTAACCAGCTATTGCTAACTTTAAAATTATGGATTTTCAGCGAATTGGCGAACTCTTTAGCTTTTTCTTTCACTATGGTCTGTAACCCTGATGTTTTGGTTTGGACATTGCTTGAACCACGTGAATAAACATTCCTGCAAAATAGGGAATTCAGCAAATTTTCGCCTTTTACATAAAATACTTTCTCCAGATTCTCGTTTCTTCAAGAGTTCAGCTTCTTTTGTAATTATAAGTGATAATATATTTTCGTGTATTCCAAACTGAGCTGTAACGTCTTTCCTTCTTAATCCAATTTTCACCACTTTTAATTTATCAGCGTATGTTAGTGTTGTTCAATTTCGTGTTAACAATTTCACTTGTAAATACATGCAACCAATAAACTTTTTGCTTTCATACGAAGTGATTCATTGGCAGACAGTTTATGTTACCGAGCACATCGAAACATTTCTTTAAGTAACTGAGGGCTAATACTGAAATTATTAGTTAAAGTTATAGAGGTTGCGTATTTTAAGTAATAGAGGTTATGAGAGAAAGGGAACAGATTGTTTTTTGAAGTTATAGAGGTTTTTACCTAATCGAGGTTCTACTGTAGTTATAATATCATTGATCTCATAAGGTAAAACCTTTCATACCATACCGACCGTAAGGTAAATGTTTCCAACGTAAGCGCCTGAAGACTCCTTTTTAAGATTTCAATAGAATTCATGGATTTTCTATACTTCATATAAATGTAATATACACGAGTGATATGTATAAAACTTCCTAAAGATATTCTCTAATTCATAGGTTCTCAAACATTTTTTATCACGTAGACGACTTACTATGTTTTCGATTATGAGTAGACACCCTGCTTACCTAATATTGACCTACCTTTTTTGTCAATTCCTCAACTTAACTTTTTTTTTTTTGAAAATGTGGTTTTTGTATCATTTCATCATTTATCTGTATCGTTCGGTATCATTTACTGGCGACCCGCCCTAGCTTCGAACGGGTGCAATGTAAATATTCATTTTAATAAAATACTGTTAAGGACAGTTTTGATCTACATGACATGTACAGCGTATGTAATGTATTTAATTGGATAAGGAATAATAGTGTATAGTATACAATAGCTTGGTAAATAACACATAATTATTTTCGTAAAAAGATAAAAATGCTTACTGTGGGTTAGCCTTTAAAGATAAATTATATCTTCTCCTATAAGGACTTTTTTATCGATCTTTATTTTATTTTTTATTTTTTTTATTGTAGCTCGGCAAAGTGACTGTACTGTGCCTGATGGTAAGCACAGTACAATCCAAAAACAATGGCGACCACCGAAAGACATACTATCTATCGCCGGTCGCCGTTGTCATGCCGGCCTGAAAGCGACCCAGTCAGGGACAGCCCCCCCCCCCCCCCCCCCCCCCCCCCGGTTGCTGGATATACACCGACTGATCCCGGAACGCGACACGCCCAAACGTGTCACTATGGCGGGTGTTCCACCTGGTGTACGGTGGTCGCGATCCAGTCGGGTACAGACACCCTACCACCCCGCAAATAATTTTTAAGATATACAATTCCGTAGTACATTAATTTGATTTATCTCGTTTAACCAGCGGTTGCGATTTAAACGCACAAAAATATGTTTTGTTTGTTACATTACATTACAAATCTTTGAATTTTGCAGCTTTTCTGTACTATAATATGTATGTATCATACATATAAACCCTCTTCCTCTTGAATCTCTCTATCTATTGTTAACTGTATTAAAATCCGTAAAATAGTAAAAGATCTAAGGAAACAGACAGCGGAAGCGACTTCATTTTACACTATGTAAAGATGTACATAGATATGTCGTCATTTTATAAGCGTTATTTATGTAGACAATATGTGTATATATATTGTTCCATTCATGGAAAGCCAAAATTAAATCCACGACCTGATTAAATGATGATTATTGTTGACCCTTATTTGCATGTCATGGACCGCAAAATTTTTTTTCGCTGACATCGGATGCTCTGCTTGTCCTCATAGACGTCTTGGGGTCGATATATACCACTTCGGGAATCACAGCTCTAAATGTTGGTGAAAATTATATCAAAATCCGTTGCGCAGTTTAGTTCAAATAAGGTAACACACAGACAAGACACGAAAAGCGAGTCTCTTTTATAATATTCATAGGTACAGGTACCTGATAATCTCTTTTTGATGACAATACGACAGTGTGTATTTCCCAATAGAAGTCGTAAAGGGGGTAAGTTCGCAGAGGCAGCACCGTGTGCCTTCGCTTCTATTCGCGCGCTCTGCCATTCTAATTCCTGGAAAAAATATATATACATACAATCCTGGACTGTGGATGTTTATATATTCCAAAAAGAGGTTATCACACTCCGTTTTTTTTCCTAGAGAAGAATGGCATTTCATGTGTAAACGGATTATAGAAATAATGATATCCATTAATTGGAAGTATTTATAAAA
This sequence comes from Antheraea yamamai, assembly GCA_036509395.1. Lineage (NCBI taxonomy): Eukaryota > Metazoa > Arthropoda > Insecta > Lepidoptera > Saturniidae > Antheraea > Antheraea yamamai. The sequence continues at coordinate 8,835,796 of AP028437.1, read as the reverse complement.
CCATGAGATATATTATTATAGCCCTGCCTTCATTTTTAGAAAAAATCGTGTGACACTGGATGAAACTTCTGGAATTCGATATCATTTATAGTCAATGGTAAAAATTAAAAAAAAAAGAGAAAAAGAAACAAAGTTTTAGCCGGTTTTCTTCGTTAATATTAAAAACGGTAACCGGCAGATCACAAAATATTTATTTATCACACTAGTAAAAAAAATTGAGCCGTCATGGGACGCCTGGCAAATGTGTAACATCGAACTTGTTTTGTATAAGTTATATGCATAAAATAACAGACTACGACAGGAATCAGATAAGGCATAATGAGAGGGTAAAGCATTACAAATTTGTTCCATAAAATAATGAGTGTTTATTTATTTTATTACATAAATATTCATTTTTATTAAATACAAAATACAAAAATTCTAAGAAATCACCGCAAGCAGCAGGCGCGGTGTATTTGGCGGCATTTATCAAAGGGCGCTAAGTCATCGGCGCGTACCGCGTAACACTAGTAGAACGAGTGACCGACAAAACAATTTGAATCCTATGTTTATACACATAGGGTTGGAAATGTTTTTGAGTATTTTGTTAATAGTGCAAAGTTCGTGTTTTGCGTCGCCACGTCTCACCACACCAACAATCAGGTTTATCCTCGCCTATAAATGCCTCACATCAAAAGTAGTAAAATGTATAACGTATATAAGTAAAGAAACGTAAAATATGGAATACTTTTACCTTAAATATAAGTAATTGTCCGGTGTCGGGTGATTTGATCCTAGTCAGTCTTAGATCTCCTCTACGACCTTCAGGCGTCCTTGACTCTACAGTCACTCGAGAAATCTGCCCACATACAAACACACAATATAAAAATAAAAGTGGTTACATACATAATTCTTAACGGACAAAAAAAGACTTTCATTTCATCTTCAAAGTCAAAAACAATAATAAACCTAATTTGGTGGACATCGGAACTCAAATTAATATCTTTGTAATGCTGTCGAGAAGATCGCACTTAAGAGTTCCGTTCAAATTTAAAGTAACCTAAATCTAACTAATCGAATACAGTAAAATGGTTGAAAAAAATCATACATACCTGAACACTGCTGGTGAATGCATCACAATTGAAATCTATCTGAACTTGATTCACAGCCACTGAGATTCCATCAATAACCTGACAAAATATTAGTAACAATAAATCTTTATATATATAATTCTTCTGTCCATGTGTATGTGACTGAACTCCTCCTAAATTTTGGCAGACGGATGAACAGATTTTTATGAATTTTGTTGTGTGTATTTAGGTGGTTTCAAGAATGGATTACATTCACGATTGGACCCGGTAGGTGGCGCTGTGGTTGACTTTTGGTATTTTTTTTTATTATCCAGGCAGGACAACGTCCTCCGGGCCCGCTAGTTATATATTAAATAATTTGAAACTTTTCCTACTTTCATCCGGACTTTTTTTATGATAGTTGTACAAAAAATCATCCGGTAATATAGAGACATAGATGAGAAACGTATTGTATACCATTGATTAAGTAATTTGAATCCTAAACAAATAGTATAAAATATAGGTACTTTTGTTACCTTATGTATATAGCTGTATTTCCCGGGTACAGGCGACGCACTCGCCGCACTGGGGTTCATGACTCGTGGTTCTGAACACACTTCCAATGCTATGTGAACCTCGTCCAAATTCTATAAACAATATAATAAAACGAGTTAATGCGTCGACGAATATGTAACCTTACTTTCCATGTGACACTTGGTTGCCAAAGAACACATTCAAAAATCATTCGCAGTCCGGGTCCTTCGAGCCGTATAATATGGTCGTCAAAGAAAAGTATATGAAATAATGAATGATTAAACAATAAAAAGTACAAATCGCTGAATGAAGTGTATAACTAAGTATAAAATGAGACTCTCGAATGCGCTTTTTTGTAAGTGAGTTGGGAGAAAGTTGGGCTTTGTAAATATCTTCAACAAATTATAGGTATTTCATCTGCATTTTCTATCTTAACAACATATTTTATAGACAGAGGAAAAAAAATAAAAGCAGAAATGTATTCTGCTTAAAAGATTCTTTGTATATAATTTTATCCCTTTACTTCCTCTCTCGTGTGCATGCGCAACACACCAGTCTCACCACTTCTCCACGGCAAAAGAAACACATCGCTGAATGAGTAGTGGTTATAAAAATTTTAGTTTCTTACAACTTTATATTAAATGTACATCAATATGTTTTTAAATAAGGACTAAGTGTCTAAGCCTTAGACTTCCTTAGACTCTAATGAGTAAAATTAAAAAAAAATCTATTCAGTAGTTTTTGCGTGATGCGCGCACAACTGCAGGCCTCTATTATGTTTATAGAAAAAAAAACCAGTTCTAGTTCTTTTATAGACGCATTCTGTTTTATGATAAAATTACAAATGAGGTGAATATCAAACAGTATATACTGGCTTAAACATTTTTTCATATGTCTGGCCAAGAATAGTGAGATGTTTGCATAGTGGATCAAAAAGTCTAGGTCCCTTCCTTCGGCGTGGAGCCCTTGAATACGCTGCCTGCGTGATACAGTGACACAAAATCTTACATCACTGCAACAACATTACACATATCACCTCTACACACGTGCTCGCACACATGCTTACACATGAAAGTGGAAGGGTTTTATTTTTTTCCTTATCGAACTGAAATAGTTTAGAAAAAATTAACCGACACAAAATACATACAAGAGTTGAGGTATGTATGCTGGGTACAATTTGTATATATGTTTTAATAATTTATATAAGTATGAATATGTAGCTTAGCTTAGATAGGTCGCGAATTGCATGAGTCAGCCAACAGGCCAAGCCGAGGTGTGCCGTGCGTCCGTGAGCTAGATGTCAAAATAAAATCGCTTGAGTGCCTTAAGCGCTCGCCTTAGTAGTCCGGTGAAGCTATTAAAACCTTGCTAGGTCAATAGCGTAATAAGTTAGAGAAAAAAAAAGTATAATTGTGATAATGAGTGGTATTCAACCTATATGAAACTTTTAATAATTCCTCTATCTGCCATCAAAATGTTAGTCTAAAGATCGGTTAATCCGTTTCTGAGATTAGGCATTTCAAAAGACAGTCAATTAATTTTTATTTATAGGTATCAATATTAATCTAATATCAGAACATCACATTACAATTTAAGGCAATTTAATTTACAATTTAAATAACTACCTAGTCGATCGAGCGCAGTTAACCTTGAACCAGCGGTGAAACGAAACTGCATTATTGTATTTATTCGTATCTTGTTTGGTTCAGATAATTTATATTACATATAACTTTAAAGTAAATTTTAGTAAGGATGCTTAGTAAATATGAGATAATTATGTTTTTATAATGGGCTAGCAACCGATTGCGACTTCATGCGTACGCGTTAATTACGTATCACTTTTAATACAATAGAATATATTGAATCTTAACTGCGTGGTTGCGGTCCGAATCTAAATTTAGTGTGACTCTTAGATTTATCTTGGACACTAACATGGAAAAACTAATTGATCGAAGAAGGCGTTATTTTGCGGAAATCCATCATTAATGCTTGCCGTTCTAAGATATTTCATCGAAGAAGGCGTTACTTTATGGAAAGTGCAAAATAACTTCCATTATAATATTATAAAAAAAATACTTATAATACCAAAGTTTAATTGTACACCAAATTATTTTAAATTGTGTCTGTTGACTCTTAAATGCATACCTTAGGTATTAAACAACACAAATGGTTTTTTCCTTAAGCTTCGCAGGCATTTTTTATCATTTATCCATTATGATCATCTTGTAAAAGAATTTAGCAAAAAAGATTTACAAAGTGAACAACACCAAACAATAAATAATATTACAACACAATTTTCCTTATTCAATAAAATGCACTCATCACTATTCTACAGTGGTACAACATTGTAAAATATAATTTTAGTAATCAGTACAAAGCCATTGACACCATCAGTGAATGTACATGCAGTAAATTACAATAGGATACATAAAATTCATCATGTGTAGTCAAGTAATGAAGCTTTTATTTCATCCTGCGAAGGTTATTCTTATGATAAAGATAAGATAAAACAAATTACCAAAATGATGGGTACAGTTTTGAGCTTGGTCCATTGTATCCTGAATGTTGCTTTGTTGCACTTCGCTGATGTGAGTCTCAGCCACCCTGGCAGTTCTAGCAAATCTGTCAGCAAATCTTCATCCAGGGTCAAGTTTTGAAGTTCACCAGAGCCTCTCAATGCGGACAACGAGATCTGTTCTGGTGATAGATTCTTTGTGTACCTGTTTTCATAAAATCATTTTAAGATGAATATAAATAAGTATAAATTATCAGAATTATCCAGTTAACTTTTCTAATTGCATGTTAATAATCAATAATATGCTAAAAATACTGTCATATACTTAATTTTTTATGTAATGGTATAATAAAACAACAACTCTGTGCTCGACTATGCTACGAGGCACCAGGCGGGGACGAGGTACTTACTCTAGATATTAACTGGGACAGGTGATGTAGTGGGGAAAAGAAAAGGATGTGCTACCTCTCCCAACTAATGTCTGTCTATATAGTTCTTGCTGGGCTTCTAGTTATCTCTGAAGATGTTGTAAGTAGCTGTGCAATAAACAAATATTAGGAGTCGAGGGGGTGAGAGGGAATTTCCAAGCAAACTAGAAGTTTAGTGTAGTAGGGCTTTTTCTAAGCATGCCTGTCTAGCTACTGCCCTCAGTTACAAAATCTGTCACCAGGCACCTATATCTATGTTCCAGGAGTTGCATTTGACAGCCAGTCCACCTATAGGTTTAGCATCTTTACATTTAGATCACATCGTCATTTAACATCAAGTAGAATTGTCATATAATGTTAAAATATGTAAAATAAAAAGTTACACTTTAAATATTTATTTTGTAAATATGCTACATTATTAATAATAAGGGCTATTATTAAAATAGTACAGATTTATAGTTATGCTTATATTTTCAGAATGCAACAAACTAAGGCCAGATATTAGAAATCAAAATGATAGCTTTAAAATACTTTATACCTTTCTAAGTCAATAGCGTAGACAGTTCGAGAAAAAAAAAGAAATACTTTATTTTTCCTTGTATACACAAAAAGTATACACTTTCTATTATTATTATTTCTTTATATAGTTTTCCTTTTTATAAAAACAGAATATGTTTCAACAATGTAATACATAAATAAATATGGGGCCACAAACTTACATATGACATTTAATTATAAAGTAAACATAGCATGTGTTTTCTTAACAAAATAACTGACATACATACATATATCAATATTTAAAACCTAGATACAGAACTAACATTTATACTCATCATATAGAACCCAGTAATTTGTAGGAAACACTCACAACAACTCCACTCATTAGGTCCTCCTACTACCTCATAATAGTTGAAGACTATGAAAAAGGGGTGCATCTAAAACTTGCACTTCTAAGAGTGGTAGAGCCATGCTGAAGTTATTATTGGTTTTAGTATGAATGGTTCAGCTCGTCTGGGGTAGTACCAACCTCTCATAGGAAACTGACGTGAAGTAACAGTGCCTGCATTGTTGCATTTTGTTCGGTCAGTGAGAGCGCCAGAAGCCCATCTCCCTTCCCTTCTCCTCTCCCCCCTCACTCCCTTTGCCCCAAAATCAGGCTGGCAACGCCCTTTCGACTCCCCTGGTGTTGTTAGTGTCTATGGATGGTGGTGATCACTTAACATCAGGTGACAAACAAGTTCCTTCGTTTGCCAAATATGACATAAAAAAAAACAGAAATCTGAGAAAGTTCATAGCGTGAACATTTAGTGAAGCCACTTGTTTTTTGATTATGTGTAATTTCATGTAGTTTCAAACACTATTCAATGCACCTGTTTTCCTAATTTGAAAAATATATTTACTTAATATGAATTTCAGCCCTTCTCTGTTTGGTTGAGAGTACTGTGACTTGAGGCCTACTAAATCAAAATCAAAATTCTCTTTATTCAGTTTAGGCCCTGAGAAAGCACTTATGTATGTCAAAACTACCACCGGTTCGGAAAACAACTCAGTCATCGCAAAGAACACGCAAGAAACTCGATCTGGTTTATGTTTTCATAATACATAACATATTTTTTGATTATTATAACACAATAGACTATCTAGCTAATAATAGAGTATAATAAAATAAAATAAATAAATAAAAGACTTGTTAGCTAGCTAGCATGTGTCACATAATAAGTAAAAATGATGTTGATACAAACTCTATTCACATATTTCACTTAAAACAAAGTGAATTTCAATATATTGTATTCGGTAAATACATGTAATTAGTTTAACTTTATACATATAATTATTTTTACTATTATATAGCTGATTATGCTATTGGCCTAACATGGCCTAAATAAATTCTCTACCATGGCCTGAATAAATGAATCTACTATTCATATTGTGTTACTAAATATTTGCAAATAAGACTCTGTTATTATTAATTTTAGTTACAACAAATTTACTGTAACTCATGAATTTAATGTGACCTACATATTTATGGATGATAAAGTGGCCATTACAATGTGAAAACCTGATTTTATAGTATATTTGTTTATAATATATTGTGCATCCTTAATCTATACTAATATTATAAAGAGGTAAATTTTGTGACGTTGTGAAGTTGTAGGGGGTAATCTTCGGAACTACTAAACCGATTTTGAAAATTCTTTTACCAATAGAAAGGCACATTATTTGTGAGTATCATAGGCTATATATCATCACGCTAAGAACAACAGGAGCGGAACAATAATGAAAAATGTTTTAAGATCGGGTTTTTTTTCCTTTCGAGAGGTTCCGCTGCGTGTTAGCCCAAAATAACTATTCCACGCGCACGAAGTCGCGAGCAGAAGCTATCAACTAATTATATTATCTATACTAATATTATAAAGAGATAAAGTTTGTGAGGTTGTAGGGGGTAATTATCTGGGGAGTCTGAGAAAAAATGGTCGAACAAAAACGTTTCTTACGAACGCTGCCATAACGATGACAGATATATGATTGAGTTCTAGAGAAAAGTTGTAGCTTGATAATGCCTATTACCGCCCAACGAAGTGGGCACGGGTCGGCTAGTGATAAAAAAAAGAAATATCTCTTATTCTGACAAATACACTAAAAATAATAAGAATATGTTCATTCCTTCTACAGTCTATTTAGGTTTGTCATATGTATATGAATATTAACTATATTATACACAATATAACCAATTAGCACAAAGACGTATAATTTTTTTATTTATTTATATAAATAAAAAATTGAAAAATAGAAACAAACATTATTCCTGTGATATAAAGTATATATTGATGCCAATGACCTACACTCACATATGAGTTTAATATAGAGATAAGCACAGGATAATATGTCATATAGGATAATAATATTACTCTTTTCGATTATATATGTGTTAAATATACCATTTTTAAAACATTTTATTTATTACTGTAAGACTAACAAAGAAAATATATTGTTGATTTTTTTTATAACATGAACAATAAATTTTAGTACAAATTATTTTCAAAAATAGTAAGGCAGTATGTAGATAAAGTCAATCTATGTAAACGTATATGTAATGCAAAAGTAAATATAAAAATGTATACTCGACTCACCTTGACAGGTGTTTTAATAATTGATTCTTTATAATCGTTACCATTTTTATAAAAGAGAATCAAATCATTTGTATCTAAATAACATGAAAATCATCAAAAATTACTAGGTAGTATCGAAAAAATGAAATACCCAACCAAATATTCACGCTGGGTTGCCATTGACTACAAATTCTTTTATACCGATAAGCTTCTGAAATTATACAAAATCAAATATTATACAAATCTTCGAATCAACCCATAATAACGTTCCGTCTCAAGATATGTATTTTATTTAACATTAACAATTTCACATAATGACTGCAATATAAAAGCGTTTTGCTTTTGAAAACTTTAAATTCAAATATTTTACATCAATATACAAGGAACTAGTTATTTACTTAAAATAATAATATTATACACTTTTGGCATCCAGTACCATAATCTGGCAGCCCTGTATTTGTTCGTACGAAATATGAATGATTGAACTTATTGAACGAAACGAAATGTCAAAAGCATATGAAAATAAAATAGTTGCACCCAAAGAGTATTTGGTTGCACCTGACATTATCTATCAACGACACAAACCATTTATTTACATCAGTAGCACATGTTTGTATAATATTAATTATTGGAATCTATGCTTGTATAGATTTAAATATAAATTTAATTTCTGAAGTAAAGCTATTTGTAAAAACAAAGATTTAAGAAATTCTGCGTTTTCTGAAACATCTCCTTAATGTTTATTTATTTGTTGGTAGGTGCTCATTATTGATTTCCCAGCATAGCAAAATCGACATTTTTGCTAATAGTGTATCTGTAAGACTTGATATTTAAGAATACCTACTGGCTGTATTCGTAATTGGAACTATTTGTAAGATTCATAGAACGAAATAGTCAAATTTGACAATAATTATCAGTAGGTACCTATTTGATTGTGTTTTACAGTGTTTTTGTTGATATTTTTGTTTCATTTTAACACTATAATTTCTTTTGTAGGCACACAGTAAGTTTTGCAATAGTTATCCTTTTAATTAACCGATATAATGAACACATACTAATAGATTTGCGGCAAAAAAAAAAATAGGCTTTTTAACTATTTACCTCTGTAATCATAATTGAAAGAATTCTATGCTATATTTACGTCTAGGCTTACACATAATTTAAAAAACAGTTTATTTTAACCGCAAATTAAGTAGATGTGGATAATTTTAATACAACGCTTAATGTTAGGTTTTATTTTCTGCATGTGTGGTATTATTATTTACAGACATTTTTTGTTTCTTACGCAAAATTACAGTACTTTTATTTAAGTTTAGATACTTTTAGATCCTTTACGGAAAGAAATACCTAGTAAGAAAATAACACGTAGTAATTAATAATTAATATTTTCTAACAGTTACAATTATCGAGCACGCTAGAGCACTATGTCACGCCGTCAGAGTAACGTAGAATTGAACGTTGACATTCAATATTCGTCTGGCGACTCTAAAGAGGTGAAACCTAAAATTCAGGAGGAGAACAACAACGAGATCAATGAATTATCGAAAGAGTTTACGGAAATGGGTTGTATAGTAGACGCAGTGAAGCGACCACCAAATATATGCGTCGAAACATGCGTTTATGAATCGGATACTGATGAAAAAACGGAAGGGTACACGGGCGAAAATAACGACGATGCTTATTCGGACGAATTCGAAGATGACAAGAGTGAAGAGGGTTCAAAGGGCAATGATATTCAGTCAAAGTCGGCGATAAGTGAAAGTAAAGGAGACCTCCTTCAGTCATTTGTAAAACTGGCAAAAAGTCAGTCATCTGTATCTAGCAAAAAAGTTAATTCACTTTCTGGAAAATCTACGAATTATGGGTAAATTTATAATTATTTTATTTATACATCATATTATCTGTTATATCGTTTCATATTATTGTTATAATTACTGGCAGTGATGAATTTAGGTTCAAGTCTGGTTATCGAAAGGCAAAATTTTAAATTTTCATTTAGTTTAGACGTGATGTTTGTAGCATTTACGAAAAATTGAAAAGAGTGTCTCAATTGCAAGATCCGCCTTATTTTACGTCTCTGTTCTAGGTTCCCCTAAGTATGCGATAATGTCGTATCACTAGACTCCATGGTTCTAGACGAATATGCCTATGCATATTGAAGGGTATCTAAATTGCTTTATCAGAAGGAGCCTAGTACTCTGTCTGAATTTAAAATACGTCATGAAAGAAGCTGAACGCATTATGAATATTTTTCTAGCATTATAATACGATGGAAATACTGTATAATGGAAATACGTAATTACCAATATGTAGCCAGTTTAAATTGCCAATATTCATGGAACAGGTATAAAGGTTAAGCTCGCGCCAGCACCAAGACAACTTGATCATCACCCGGCACTGATATAATAAAATAGTGTTTATTAAGTAGTTTTAAGAAATGGTTTAAAAAAAATCAAAGGTTTTCGTCATTTAAATTTTGATTCCCTGACACCTGCTTCAAGCCTATGTACTAATCTGTTTCTGTTTGTTCGAAAATTTAAGGAAACAATGAGAAGAAATCCAAAAAAAAAAAGAGAAATATGGCCGGTACTAAATACAAACTTGTTTTCGATGATGGAAATCACTGACCTATTAAAATGTTGAATATAAACTTTAATAAGGATACATCATATACTTTTAGATCGATGTCCGTACCACAAACGCGTCGCATAAACATGTCGTTCCCGAACGAAAGACTCCGCGAGATTGAAAGGCATAACCATATACTGCTGACGAAGATTCTAAGCGCGAGAAACTCTAGAAAGTCCTCGATACCACCACGGGACCAGCCCGTGAGGAAACCGGTGTCAGCTGCCGCGGTACACAGGAGGAACCAACAAAAACAAATTGATCATGACAATATGGTGAGATATTTAAAATTTTGAGTATTGAAGTAAAACTTCTTTACGCATGCTTGACGATCGGGCGATGCGCACGGAAGTTGAGAAGGAGATATAAGTTAGTGAAGATATAAAAAGAGAGAGTTACGTTTCGTATATTACTGTAGGGGCAAGAGAGGTGCGAGCAGACATTTTCTTTCTCTCATAGCCAGTTACGTGTCATTTATCTAAGAGACGGTGCAGGCCTATTGTCTGTATCACATGTACGAGCAAGAGAGAGTAGTGCGTGGTACTTGTGTATTAAATGCACCGCGCTCGCCGATCGCTACCGCGGCTGGCTCGTGATATTTTTTTCGCAAGTCTAACCTAAACTAACCAAACCAAAATAAGAGCAAGCAGTCGAGAAAAAAAGGGAAATTTTTATCTTAACCTTTATACCATTTTCCACCTAAATCTTATGGAATACTTTGTTTTTAAATAAAGTCTTTTGGAATCTAAAAGTGTTTTATAGGGCTGCATTTGAAATTCGCATCTTGATATAAAGATTGAAGGGGATGGTAGCAGCGGGGGAAAGGGTGATTTCATTTCAGGGTGACAAAGTTATGTGTCATTTCCGAACAATCATTGGTAATTTTGTACATGTATTACCAAATTGGTGATTTTTAAGTTAAAAGAAAATATTTTCGTCTCGGTTTGGTTAGGTTACACTTGCGAAAAAATAACGCGAGCTGGCCGCGGTAGCGGTCGTCGAGCACGGTGCATTTAATACACAAGTGCCCAGTGTGCACGCTTATTTTCTTTCTCTCTTCCTCTCATGCCAGTGCATGAAATATATATCTCAGTCAGTAGTTTTAAAGAAGTTTTATTTCAGTCGTGTCGTCTAAAGCAAACTCGTTTTTTTTTCACAATCGTAACTGTATCAAAAATTTGCATTTGGCTAGCTTCTAACGATAAGGATTCATAGTCAAGTAAACTGTTGTGATATGTAATAGTTTTACTCTTGAGGATTCATCTGAAACACTGCGACAACTACACTTCTGGTAGGTACTAGAAAAATGTATCGTGGTTACTTTAATGACATAATTATTATATATTAAAAATCCTAGTGATGATTTATTGGCAATTTTGAACTTATGTCATACTGAACGTCGTAGTTTCACTAATTTCGATTCCTACAACAGACCTAAGCATTCAATAAAGAATAACTGATGCAATTGCATGCAAACATGTTCGTGTGATATTTACGAGTGATTCCGATTGACTAGCATCTTGAAGTTGGATTTCAAAATTGTCATGTACTACCAATTACCTATAACAATTTATAATTTTATATGCAGATACTGTTGAAGAAAATCCAGCGCGCTAAATCATCTGCGTACAATGTTCGCCGTTGATACAAATGCGGCGTCCGGTGCGCGGGCGCAACGCATTTCTTCCTTAATAGTACAAGTTCGTTATTAGCACAGTACTTCTGTGATATTATTGTTAAATTTATTATACGAATTTTATATACATTTTGTTTTATTTCACACTAGATATCCCCCGCAGCTCCGCACGCGCTTTTTAAAAATATATTAAAGAAATGTAAAATTGTGAGTGGGTATGTACATTCCAGAAACGCTTTTTCAAGAATATTTGTAACTGCGATACGAACGACATCTACTGTAACATGTAACGTGTACATTAGATATATGAATACTAATAGTATATCGAATGGGATGGGATTTATCATCAGCAACATAACTGGAACTTCAACCTACTATATACCAAACCAGTGCTCACTAACACTATATAAGAAAGTAATGATAATTATAAGCTATACCTACATTATCGAACAATATATCTTAAATCTTTTATTATATAGATATAATATGCCCGTATTGTCGATATACTTAAGTTATTCTTATATGTTGTTATAATCACTGAGTTATGTAGAAGCAAACGCGGTAAATAAGACAGTATGGCCGCCAAATTGACCAAAAAGATGATATAATTCATATTACATAGAAATAAATGACTTTCAATTGTGTATATTTATTCTTGGAGTCCAGTAAGGCACACGTCTCACGCGGTTGTAACATATGTTTGATCAATTTCACACGGGCGAATGCACAGGTAGCAGTTAATCACTACATAGTGTACCAATTCAAATAAAAAAAGAATCATTAAAGTCGGTTCACAATTGACGAAAATATCGATTAACATACATAAAAAAAATACATACAACCGAACATAGTAGCCTCGTCCTTTTTCGAAGTCGCTTAAAAAGAAAATCAAAAACTACCATTTTCATGCCGTTTTCACCAGTAGATAGAATAATGATTCATGGGGAAGGTTTAGGTATAATTTGTCAAGGTTTTCATTTTATTATCGGGGCGGGACAACGTCTTCCGAGCCCGCTAGTTATCTGCCCGTAAAAGCCCCGTGAAAGTCGGTCCAACCAATTAACAGATAGTAGGATATTGCGGACGAAGTCTTAAGTAATAAAATAAAATAATCTAAGTTACTTCTTATAAGGTGAGTTATCTGCCAGTGAAAGTCCCGTAAAAATCAGTTCAAGCATTACGGATATTCCACTGCGGCCGAAGGCGAATAAAAAACCTAAATGACTTTTTATGAGGTTTGCTATCTACCAGTGAATACCCCGTGAAAATTGGTTCAACCATTTTGGAAATAAAAATGCGGGCGAAGCCGCGGACAAATAAAATAGAATATGTCAACCGCTATAATTTCGGCTATCTGGCAGTAAAAAGTAAAATTCCCGTTAAAATAGGTCCAGCCGTTTTGGAGATTACCCGGAACAAACAAACAAACAAACAGACAAAATATAATAATCTAAAAATATAGACAAAGTATAAAAAAAATTTTTTTGGTCATTTGTAGCCATATCCATTCATCAAAAAGTTGTTATTTTAATTGTACATACACAAACTTTATTTTTATAATACGTAATAGAGAACAAATAAAAAATTGGAAATAAAAGTAGTATAAACTTTTTGAATAGGAAAACAAAATAAACTTTGAAAATGTTTGCGATAGAAACTTACCACGTTACCATGGCAACGTATATAATACTAACGCTAACGAAATCTCTCGAAAGGAAAAAAGTGCCCGATTTTGAAACATTTTTCATTGGTGCTCTGCTTCTATTAGTCTTAGCGTGAGTCTAAAGCTTTCCTCGATAAATGAGCTATCTAAAACCGAAGGATTTTCTGAAATCGGATTGGTAGTTCCTGAGATCATAGCGTTCAACCAAACAAACAAACAAACTCTTCAGCTTTATATATTAGTATAGATTCGTTAAAATTACTGTGTGATACTTATCTAATAACCGATCACCAAAGAAGTTGATTAACATTTTGAGTCTGACAAACTTTCGTCCAGTTTATACCAAACTAGCTGACCCGGTCACGCGTTGCTGTCGCTCAGTTATTATATCATTACATATTGATAAGAATTCCTAATTTTTGTTGATAATATGACCAATAAACGTTATTTTTTTAATATAAACAAACTACTTTTTGTGTCTTAAATATAAAAGTTAAATATATGCTGTCACTGACTGTTTTGTAGGCATTATTAAGCTCTACAACTTTTCTCTAGAACTCAATCATATATCTCTCACCGTTAAGACAGCGTTCGTAAGAAACCTTTTCTATCGACCGTTTTTTCTCCGACTTACTTTGCAAATCAGAATACCACAAAAAAGTGTTTTCATTTTTCGGGTTAATTATATAGCCTATGATACTCACAAATAACGAAGCGTTGAAAGAGTTGAAGCGTGGAAATCGATGGGGAATTATGGTGTGACTATACTCATTACTCACTGACCTTTTTAACCACATACTCACTAGTCGCAGTATGCCTGACTTTTGGAGATCTAGCATCATCACTCCAATCTACAAAGGTAAAGGTAGTGTACAGGATTGCTGTAACTACCGGGGTATTAAGATCATGTGTCATATCATGAAGCTCTTCTAACGCATAATCGATGCCGGCTCCGGCAAGAGTGCGTTGTCTTGGAGTGTCAGTATGGGTTTCGTCCTGGCTTTGCCGCCATAGACCCCATCTTTGCCTTTAGAATGCTGGCTGAGGCCTACAGGGAGAAATAAGTCATTATATGCATTTTCTTGACCTACAAAAGGCCTTCGACTGCGTACCGCATCCATTAATTTGGTGGGCTTTGAAGGAGAAAATGTGCCACAAACCTATATTGACATTATCCGAGACATGTACCACAATCCGAAATCCGTAGTGAGGACTGCCGTTGGAGTTACTCGCCCCTTCCCAATCATAGTTGGTGTCCACCAGGATTCAACTCTAAGCCCTTTCTGTTCAGCATAGTGCTTGACGTAGTCTCAACAAAGGTTCACGAATCATCCCCGTGGCTAATGATTTATGCCGACGACATTGCGTTGACAGATAAGAATAAGCAGGTAATGGAGGACAAGGTAAACCGGTGGAATGAGGCGCTGGAGAACGGTGGTCTAATACTCCACGTTGCGAAGACCGAGTACATGGCTTGTAGTAGCACGGACTCCGAATCCATAAAAATAGGTAACGAAAGCGTCGCGAAGACCAGCAGCTTCAAGTACCTAGGGTCTGTGATACGCGAGTCTGGGTCAATCGATCACGACGTCCAATCTCGAGTAGGCGCCGCTTGGGCGAAATGGCGAGAGGTCACCGGCGTTCTATGTGATCAAAGGATACCGGTGAAGATAAAAAGCCTGGTGTACAAGTGCATCATCCAACCGGTCTTGTTGTATGGCAGCGAAACGTGGCCGGTCCTACGTAGACATGTCCAGCAGCTACACGTCACTGAGATGAAGATGCTACGAAGGATGTGTGGCGTTATGCGATTAGATTACATTCGAAACGAACACATCCGTGGTACTCTTGGAGTCCGTGATTTCGCAGACAAGCTGCAGGAAAGTCGACTCCGCTGGTACGGCCGCATAAGTCGCAGGCCTTCAGACTACGTCGGAAATAGATGCCTCGACATCACTGTACACGGCCCAAGGTCTCGCGGCATGCCCAAAGAACGCTGGTGGATGTAATGAAGACGGACTTAAAGGAAAATAACCTCACACAGACGGATGCCGAAGATCGGGCCGAGTGGAGGAAGTTTAGTAAGAAAGCGGACCCTGGCACCAGGCCGGAAAAACGCTACGAAGAAGAAGAAGAAGACTCGCAAATAACGTAGCTTTTGGTAAAAGAATTTTCAAAACCGGTTTAGTAGATTCAGATATTACCCCTTACAGCTTCACAAACTTTACCTCTTTATAATATAAGAATAGATTGATCAATCATTAGAGCGCAATGGTAGGATTACTACTAAACCGTGAGGTCGTTGTTCAATGGACGCACGTGGTTGATGATACGATGATATAATTGTTTTTTTTTTTATGTTCAACAGGTACGCGCTTGGCCACAATCTCACCTGATGGTAAGTGACGAAGAGGCCGACGATGTATTGCGCTTACCCACTAGATGCCTGTTCACTCTACTCTTGAAGACTTCCAAGTTATAAGATGACGGGAAGACAGACGCCGGGAGTGAATTCCACTCCTTAGCCGTACGTATAATGAATGTGGAAGCAAATCGCTTCGTACGAATTACGGGAATATCAACCAGTAAGGGTGGACCCTACGGCGTTGTCGCCTCTGAAGGAATGGGGAGGTGGATTTATTGTCCTGGCACACTCAAAGGTCTATAAAACACTGAGATACAGCCCTTGCGCGATGTTAAAGTGGATTGAATCACAGCGCTTATCACCGACAAGCCGACGAGCACGATGCTAATGGAGTAAGAGCGGCCAGCTGATATTTGGCTGTCACATAAGTGACAGAATATTCACACATGAGCGTCTTGAGCTTGGTACAGGCTAGAAGCTGTTGGTGTGAAATATGCTTAATTTAAAGAGGATCCCAAGTTTCCTCGCAGCTGTTCTTGCTTTCTGTTCGATTGAGCGCCCGAAATTGAGATCCGATGTTAGCTGGATCCCAAGAAGCTCGAGGTTGTTAGTCACTTGCAGGGAAACACCTTGAAAAGTAAGAGTCAAGTTGAACGGACTCCGTTTTGTAGAGAAGAAATTTAACTAGGTTTGAATTACCCCAATCGGCTACAAACCTGAGGTTTTTATTCAGACGTTCGACCATGGCCTCTCTCTCAATAAGAATTTCTGTGAATTATGTGTTTAGTTATGTCACATGTATATCCGTTGTTTAATTTCCACGTGCTTAGTTTGAATTTAATAGTCATGTGTGATATTGTGTGGGATAATAATTGTTAATATCTGTTTCTCTTGCAACCAATTTTCTACATTTTTAATTACACTGTCGAGTAGATAAAATATTACAAGGGTGTTGCGATAATTTCAATGTTCTAACAAGATGGTGGCTTGTTAGAACTGTCCATGGAATGTTTGTAACATCGGAGAATTCATGGTCCGTAGTATTGTTTCACATCCACTTCACTTGTCCAATATAAACGAACTACACTACGTAAAACACCATCGACATTACAAAATATATAGTCAAATAACGTAAGATTAAGAATAAAAAATAAAATCCACTGCATGACATATTAGGATCCGGTCAAAAACACTTATTAATTGTTAGTGTCATCTAAAATAATTATTTCTATTTATCAAATTAGTACACTAGAAGAAACAGTTTCGTTTTAGCACTGGTTGTAATCAATATTGTCGTAATTATTTGTAATTAATCGTAATATTAATTGTAATTAATATTTTTAAGTAATATATCGTTCGATTATTATAAGTGAACTAGAACAGAAAATAAGAACGAAGAATAATTCTGATATAGCGTAAGAACTCCCTGGGAGTATTAAAAAATTGACTATCATATTGTTACAGCATTAAATTTGAAGTAGTGGAGTTGTTAAGACCTTGCTAGGTCAATAGCGTAGTCAGCTGGAGAAAAAAAAATTAATTTGAAGCTATTATGGCATCGTGTATTTGAACGCGTGACCATCGTAAGTTCGAATATTTGCGAATGAGCCAAAATCAAAATTTATTCAATTTAGGCCCTAAGAAGGCACTTATAAACGACAAAACAACCACCGGTTCCGAAAACAACCCAGTCATCGAGAACAACCGGCAAGAAACTCGATGTTGTTTATCTTTTTAACGTACATAGTTATATATGTACAGAGAGGAGTCGATTCCAGTTATCACCATTGTTCACATATTAATCCACTCTATAATAGCCTTTTGATACCAAAACCGGCGTGACATGGTGCTTAAACTCACAATCAGGCAAATCGGTAATATGCTTTGAGGCTTGGTTGTAAAACCTAACACTATTCCCTAAAAAACTGTTACTGGTTTTACTGATTCTGAAACATGGAACGACCAGTTCGTTGTTTTTGGGGTAGGCAAACGAGATGAAACCGTTGCACAGCCGTAGATGTACTCTTTATCTGCATGTACACTCTCACATAATAATTGCTCATAACGTGAACTCTATAGCTAGTAAAGTCGCCCGTAAAAAGTAATGATGTTTACAAACATAAACATACAAGTAAGCGTTGCAATGTGTCCTCTGACCATATTTACTGCTATGTTTTTTTCCGTGATTATCGTTTGTTATGCGCACCATATTGCCCTAACTCCTTCAATTAAATAACATATCTAAATATGGATGAATTCATTCTGTTTATATGTAAATTTTAGAACTTTATTCAACGCTTTACACACGTCCCTGACATAGCGAGCCTATTCGCTTTGTATATCTAGCAGATAGATTGAAAGTTATTAAATAGGTACTAAAGTAATTATTAAAAAAAAAAAGTCGCTAAATAGTTTTAGCGCTCGGGAGGTGAACAGTTATAGGTATTCATGTTTTAATTTAAGATTTAACTATAGATCTAATGCCATTTTTTTTTCTTTATATCTGACTAACATGAGTTCCTAAAAAAAGATATGCCATTTTTTTTGTATTGATTGCAAAACATTAGTTATTTGAAAAAAGTATTTTGAAATTAAATTGTCATTTAGGAAATATATTTCTACCCAATGGTATTATAATTAAAATGCTGTAGATACGTTACATACATGATATTTTGACAAAACAAATGGCACGATCATGGTACGAAATGGTACACATCCGTAAAGAAATATTGTAACGCCACACTGACTTTAAGATAAAATGTGGAAGTAAGATGGCATATGTTCAATATCGGTGGTGAAATAGAAATAGTTATATGTTGCTTAGATACGGGCGGCGTGACGGGGCAGCCGTCAAAAATATAAAAAGTAAGGTAGCTAGCTAGCCAAGTTTTAACAAGCCGCTGTACTGTCGAAACGCTTATGAGACGTATATATAGGTTTCTAGTTATACTATCATTGTTTCTACCTAATAAAGTTGTGTGCGAGCCGGAGGTGTTAGAAAAACCATTTATTTTTTTCAAGAGCATTATTCCCTTTCTATCATATGTAATCTTAAAGCTAACTCATAGAAGTATTCTTGAAAGTTATAAAAAACTAACAGATCACCCCACACATGAGTTCATCATTGCAAACATGGCGTCGGTGTCGAGATACTTTAGGATAGGGAATGCTGATTGATATTATCGGTAGAGAGTTCTGTAACTGGCTATTTTCTATTTTTATTGTTCAAAATTTTACGTAAATACAAGCAATCGACTCAATTTTAATATATACGCAAAGTAACAAAGCGGTCACGACGCTTAAAATCGATATAACAACGATAGAGTGTCGCGACTTGCAACATTATGAAACTTCGTTTAGACAAAATTTAGTATTATTTATTTCATATTTACTCACAACAGTATATGTAATTACCGGTTTTAAGTTTTATCTCATGTCAAATATTTGTTCGTGATTCGTCGCTATACATATTAATCTTGGGACGTTTCGTCGAGTCATTCATGTTAACTGATAAATTTCCCATCTTTACAGGAAATATAAATAGAGATGTATTCCTATACAATGGTTTGGATTTAATCATATATGAAGTTGGCTATGTTCAAAAGGTTCACAGAAAATTTTGCGTTAGTTTATTTTCTAAGAGTAATAATTTTTATTTTGGAATGTTATTTAAAAACAATGTGTTTTTACGAAGCTATTTTGACAAATACAGTGTTAATTCTTGTCAAATTAAATATTTAAGTTACGTTAGCCATTTAATTGCAATCAAAATAATCCTTTGTATCTGATTTCAATAAATCCTAATGCATTTTGTATCATGTGTTTTTTTTCTCGAACTGACTACGCTATTGAACTAGCAAGGTCTTGACAGCTTCACCGGACTACATATCATGTGTATTTAAAATGTCCATTAGGTAAAATAACTTATAGTATT
Organism: Antheraea yamamai; assembly: GCA_036509395.1. Taxonomy (NCBI): domain Eukaryota; kingdom Metazoa; phylum Arthropoda; class Insecta; order Lepidoptera; family Saturniidae; genus Antheraea; species Antheraea yamamai. The sequence continues at coordinate 8,815,934 of AP028437.1, read as the reverse complement.
ATTTCAGTACGGTACCAATCAAAGGAGAAAATACCTTTTGCTTGTTATAGATTATTTATTGTGAAAGCGTATAGGTTACCTAACATCGCCTAACAAAGTGTTGATTGAAAAAGTCACTAAGTGAAAACGAAACAAAAGTACAAGGGGCTCGTGTTCTGCGGCACGAGGTATCGGAAACCGAGAAAATGAGAACCGAGTATTACCGAGAAGTGCCAAACTGTGAATGCTTATATCAACAAGGTGATATTTCCCGCGGTTTTGTTACGCGGTTTACTACCTATGCAATAATTTTAATCTCAATGGAGTCTGTTTAAACCTGTATAACGACTATCGTAGGTGGTAGAGCCACTGAAGCTACTACTGACTTCAGCATGAATGGGTCGGCTCGCCCGGGGTAGTACCACCTTCTCACAGAAAACCGACGTGAAGTAACAGTACTTGCATTGTTGTCTTTCGTTCGGTCAGTGAGAGCGCCGGATACCCAACTCCCTTCCCTCTCCTCACTTCCCCACTCCTCCTTCTCCCAAACACAGGCTGGCAACGCACTTGCGACTCTTCTGGTGTTGCAAGTGTCTATGGACAGTGGCGATCACTTAACATCAGGTGACCCATGTGTTCGTTTGCCTCCTATGATATAAAAAAAAAATCTTGTCGCATATAAAAAGTATGATTGAAATGTGAAACTTTGCCATGCTACAAATGTTGTTGCAGGAAAAATTTAATATTTTAATGTGAAACTTTGCAAGAATTAATAAATTTATTACATTACAGGTAAATTCTAAAGCTTAAAAACAAATCAAACGTTTCTGGTTGATGGCATACTTATACATACTAATGTATAAACGTATTTATTTGTATAATAGCATTAAAATCTGATGAGTCTAATTATTCAATACTATGGTCTGTTGTATCAGTGAAGTAGCCATATATTTGTGTACATTAATACAACATAAATTATCAGTGAGACAACTTTATCTCTAAAACTGTAAATAATTCCCAGCGCAATGTTTTATTATGAGTAGGAACAAATAGGACAGTGTATTTACCTTTACAAAATGTAGATAAGAGATGCTTGTTTGGTGCAGTCTTAGGATTTCACAATATTTCACAATAAAAAATTTGTTTATTCAGTGTTTGTTCAGTTTACTAAGCCGTCAGAACATTCTTTCGAAATAATAGTTGACAGTTGGATATTGTAACTTGTTATTAATTCATACCTCAGAAGATAGATCTGGTTTGGTGTTAAATGTTGTTAAATGGTGTTTGGTGTTTAATTTTCGGTGTTATGGTTGAATATGAAGACACTGTTTTACACAACGATCATGAAATGCTAAAGACAAACTGATAATTGTGGCCTCCACACAAAAATCACTCATTTGCAGTAATCGATTCCAGGACCTCTTATCTCACTATACATTTTCTACGATAACCACAGTTCCACGAAGCCTCTAGATTGTACTCTCTGAGCGGCGCTCTCCACCAACGGAAGGCTGGAAGAAGTGGGAGGCGGCACGTTCGTCTCCTCCCGCTACCGTAGCCGATCTCCTCATTGCACAGGTTTGGCTGACGACGCGAGGTAGCTAGCTATATACCCAGCCTGCCTCCGTATAAAGACGGAGTCTGGCGACCACCTCTGTCAGGCTGCCGCAGGGGCGGTTTTCAGGAGAGAGCTGGATTGGTCTCTGGCGGCCCCTATCATGCGGCGGATGGTGCACCGTGGGGTTTTAGTCCGTGCGAGTCGGACATAGCTCACTCTCTACCTCGGGAGGATGGGTATCCGTAGAGATTTCCCCACGTTAATAAAAAAAGCCTCGAGATTGTATATATCCCTTTTTTTATTACAACTGAACATTGAACAAATGATTTTGATACAACATTTATTATGTACGGTCAACTCTCTCTTCATTATGTAGATTTTACGAAGGGCCAATACAATGCGTCACAGTAATAAAACCAAGAGTTTGCAATTTATGAAGCGCATACAAACGGGAATGCTTGGATTAATTAATCTAGTAATTAATCCTATTAAGTTAGAGTTCAGTAACTCCTGTGAGTCGGATAAATATAAAGATGTTAATACATTAAGAGAACAGAATTTTATTCGAACTTTCTAGACGATTAAGTATCAAATTGTTTTTTTATTGCACCACAACAAAGTGACGACATTGTTCCTGATAAGGACAGTGCAATACCAAAAAGAAGGCGATTATCTAGAGATTTAGAATTTATCGGCAGTTATTTATCTTTGCATTATTTTTAATACTATTTTCGCAAAACGATTGTATAATACTAGATTAGAAATACAGTACACTTCAAAAACAATGGCAATTGCTGGTGTAAATACTAACGGTATTTGTTGTCATCATACCGACTTGCAAACCTCCCTCTTCACACCTTGTTTGAAGGACCCGATATGGTAAGAGAAAGGGAACATGCTAGTCGGGAGGCGAATCCACCTTTCACAGTATAGTAGAGATAATAATTTTGAAGCTTAGAAATCCCTATCACTCTCTTGGTAACTGGGTACACGCCGGTTGATACCAGAACACGGCATATCTAGATATGCCATCATCACAAGTGTGACCTGGTGTACGGTAACCGCAATCTTGTCGGATTTGATAGCAACATTCTACCATCAAGCAATAATTAAGTGTAGCTGTAAAGGCGGCCACATACATACGGAATTCCGTTTCGGAATTTCGATTCGAAATATCGAATCACGATTTCGAACGCAGTGAATCCATACAAATCTATGGACCTATCACAAACATACAGTGCTTTCCCGTTCGTAATTTTGTCCGATTCGGAATTCCGTGTGCCTGTGCGTTCGGAATCTCGCACGGAAAAAAACTTTTTCGAATGCATCTCTTTCATACATTTTGCACGAGTCGCATCACACATTCATTAATTCCGTACGGAATGCCAGTCAGTCAGTTTTTGGGATTGTCTCGTAATTTGGCCCTTTTCATATAATATTGACTGTCTTGCCATCTTTGAGTGTTGAGTGAATATACCCAGTAACGACGACGTATTTTCTACATCTTAGCAATATACAGCAACAATGCAATCGCACGTTGCAAATCATCGTCCATCGCTATTAAAATGTCTGACCTCAATGGTCGTCGTCTCTCAACTGAGCCTTGTTATTCCGAACGGAAATAAACGTATGTGTGTGAAATATGTACGGAATCTCGAATCGATATTTCGCATCGAAATCTCGAAACGGAATTCCGTATGTATCTGGCCGCCTTAAAAAATACCAAACCTAATTGATTCCAATTTTCTTTTCGAACTTGTAGGTTAAAATTTAAACATTTTAACTCGAGCAAATTGATTATGTGTTAGAGTGTTTTTTATTAATCCCATAATTAAACAATTAAAATGATAGAGGGCTGTCGTTGTGTGCGCATCGTGCTAAACTACCTACATGATAGATATCGATCAATTTTTTTAAATATCTTATTTCTTATTCATTTGGTCCTTATAAAAAAAAATTACGATACTTTCATCTAATATGAAGTCAAAAAGTTTTAAGGAATAACGATTTTTACAGGTACTACGCGGTCAGTGGTGTGGTGCGCATGCGCAGAAGAGTAAACAGATGATTTTGGTTACAAAAATATGTTGTAAGCATAGTATATTTTTGGCTACAATTTTTTTCTCATTTCTAATTATAATATATAGTTAATGTAAAAACAAAGCAGTCGAATACGCGGGCATCAGCTAGTCCTTTATTTATACACGTGAATGCGAGTTCGTTTGTTTGTTACTAAGCTTTCACGTATTAACTACTCCACCGATCATCGCGAAATCTTGCATACATATAATCTATATCCCTGACAATGATCAGAGATACAGACGAGGACGTAGGATACTCTCCATCCAGAAAAAAGTATTACAGAAGAATAAAGAAAACCTGTAATATATTTTGGAGCATGAAAGAGATTTTGAAAAGCCAACTTCCCCTTAGTCTGAAAAAGAAAGTCATTGACACGTGTTTACTCCCAACCATGACATACGGTAGCCAAACCTGGAAATATACACAAACAGCACAACACAAAATCCAGACCTGCCAAAGAGCTATAGAACGGAACATATAAAAAATAAAACTAAAAGACAAGATACGGCATAGCAACATAAGATCAAAAACAAAAATAATCGATGCTCTACAGTAGAGCTTGAGATCAAAATGGAAATGGGCAGTACGTGTTGCAAGGATGCAACCGGAGAGGCGGACTAAAGTCGCTACGATGTGGATGGGTCCAATTGGAAAACGAAGATTAGGTAGACCTAACACGAGATGGTCAGACGATCTCCGTAAAATAGCAGCAGATTGGCCCAACACAGCGATAAACAGAGATACATGGCAGGAGCTGGAGGAGGCCTTTACCCGAGAGGGGTCCAAAACAAAATAATTTAAAATCGCCTACAATATATATTAACTTAATAATATTACTTTTTTTATAACTTGTTTATTGTAACGAATGTACTTACTTGGTTTTGGAATAAACGGGCTTTTTATTTTATTTATATTTATTATTATGCATCTTCAGGACATTAACCAATACCTGAGCCGTATCAAACAACATACGGAACAATATCGTATATCTATTGATAATGTAATCTATTAAAGTGACTAAGTTAGTAGGTAGCAATCTAACACAAATATTAACACTTAATAACATACTATAGAATTAAAATGATACATTCATATTAAATAAATAGTTTTACTTTCCCCTATATAACATCACACCTTTGTGACATCAAAATTATATATTTAAAATGCAATACTTTATTACTCATTGTAATAATTATTTTTCATTAGCCATGCATGCTTTTAGAAACATAATACGTACCCACGTAAACTCGATTCATTATATTTATTACATTATCAGGGGTGTTATATTGTAAGTTGTGTTGTTCGATTTGCGAAATACTCATTCGATACCATAGGTTTGAAACCCGATGTGTTCTAATTATTTTTTCGGAATTCGCGTATATTTATTTATCTTTAGGGTGTCCCAAAATTAACGCTAGGTTTGAATGTTATTGTTAGAGCCACGCTGAAGTTATTACTGGTTTCAGCATAAATGGGTCGGCTCGTCCGGGGTAGTACCACCCTCTCACAGAAAACTGACGTGAAGTAACAGTACTTGCATTGTTGCATTTTGTTCGGTCAGTCCGAGTGCTGGAGGAACACCTCCCTTTCCCCTCCATCTCCTCTTCCCTCCTCCCAAACACAGGCTGGCAACGAACATGTGACTCCCATGGTGTTGCTAATGTCTATGGGCGGCGGAGATCATTTAACATCAGGTGAACCACCTGCACGTTTGCTTCCTATGATATATAAAAAAAAATCTTTGTGTAATTGTCATGTTGATAATGCATTTTAAATAAATTAGTGAAACACTATCATGTGATAATTGAGATATGTAGATAGATTGTGGATACCTCCGAGTTTGAAATCACCTATAAGTTATGGGCTGAGGTGGTGATTTTACTCATTTTCTTACTCGAGAGCCTTTGTTTAGGCATTGTGACTTTAATAGGCTGTTGTTATTATTATTGTCAAGGTTAATCTCATGCACTGACATTTGATTTCAAACTAAACACATCGTGTATTTTGGTAACCAAACAGCTGATATACAAAAGTAAATATGACATATTTAACACCCAAATATAGAATTTATGTAAGTACAACTGTTTCAATGGAATATATAACCACGTTCGTTAGTCAAAAATTAATTTTTGTACGAATATAAGAAATCTTAAGTAATATTAGAAATGCGAATGTCGATTTGTTTGTTACATTATGCAAGTAGGTTTCACGTTGTAAAGAATTATTGAAAACACTATGACCCCTTTTTTCCAGAAAAATGTGCTGTTTCTGATGGCTAGATTAGATCGACAATAAAGTAAACATAGTCACTAGCAGAAACTAGTATGTTACTAAAATAGTTCTTATCACTTGTTATTAGATTATAATCTGTTTGTGTACTTGATATCGAGGTAATGAGTCGTATAACACTCCGCTTATGCGACGCGTCTACTGTGTTTGTAATCTTATAAATTCATTGACCCTCGTTATAATTTTGACCTCATAACCTAGTTTAATCTTTGCAGAAATAATATTTTCGTAGCATAAATCGGATAAACTCAATTAAGTACTTAAATTATGAAATAAAGAACTTTGATTTAGTACTAACAAAGTGTTAATTACTATATATGTGTTTTGACTAGTGGTTTAACTCCAAAACAAACATTAAATAGGCTATTTAGGAACGCTTGAGAAGCAATAAGTTTATGGAACATCCTACTCGTTTGATCATTATTCATTTGTGATTTCGGTTCAGTAGCGATATATTTATTTGAAAATTTTATTATTTCTTATTTAAAATAATGTGGTATTATAGACTCTCTCAAACAATTTATGTGTCATAATGTGTGTGTACGTCATAATTTCATATATGTTTGAGATAATAAGTTCATAAACAAAATAATTTTAATGGAGGACTAAATTATGGACCTAAGAAGGATACTTTATTAAAGAACGCAATTAATAGTAACATTTTACAACTGCTTGTATGTCTACTATCTTTATTTTAGATATCGTAAATGATTGAAGAGATAATAATTAAGTTACAATAATTGCCTACTATTAAATTTCAGATATGTTTTGGAAAATTGATTCTATATATCTGCCAAAAGGTATTACTTATCTATCATTTTTAGTTATTAGGTACGTGTGACATTTATGAAAGTCAGACGAAGTATTGTAAAAATAGACTAAACACGAAAATATACAAAAGAAACAGTTACAGAATTCAGTACAGAATATGGAAAAAGCGAACATCTAATTAAACACACATATTGAAAGGATAAATAACCTATACCCAGCGTGGCTGCACCTTTAGTGAAGGAATTTTAACTCATTTTTGATTACGTGTCATTTGAGAATAGAAGTTAATGGGTGGTCAAAAGATACTATCAAATGCACTGATTCCGAATATATATGTCAATGCAAACGTCCCGCCAATCGTCAAAAAGTATTTGTGTACCGATAAAACAACAGAGACCACGGATAACCTGTAGTCCATCGGCTGTTGGTGCTCTCATGCTGACCCACAAGATTGGCAGCTATGTACACTCTAAAACCTAAAATATGACAAAGCAAATTGAGTCACTGGGGCGGGTTTGTCAATATATACACTATGGTTCATGGTGGTATAGGTAGTCAACCACCCCAAAATTATATTTTTATATCTACTATTTTATATCTACTGCCGAGCACGGCTTAACTATTGAAGTAAAAACTTGTTCAGGTGCATTAAACAGTGTGAACCGCCACACTCGGTTTAGTTATGTATCTACTGAATCGTATATACTCGGCTCCAGTTACTATCAGCCACGTTTACTTTCTACAAAGCCTCCTTGTCCCATTATATACGTTTTTATTTTTATTTATATATAAGCAATATATGGTATACAATAAAATACTATTATAATTATATGTATGTATTGTATATAATTGGTACAGTATTTCAAGTGCACAATGTTGTGTATACTTATTTAATGTGTAAGTATTTATTAAGTTTACACTTTTATCGTGTGCCCATAAGCATACACCCACTTTTTTTTAATTCGATAAACCTCTTCGGATTGTAGTTACAGATAAGAGTTGCTGCCGTGTCAATGTTATCATAAATTATGTTTACATTGACGCGCAACTCCGCTCAGGTAACCAAAGAAACTCGTAAAAGGCGAGGTCATACGATTGTTGATACAATATGTACGGGTTAGAAAAATTCCAACTCGGCACGTGATTAACGATTCGATGTTATTCATTTCCATGCCTACTTTTATGTTTATGCAAATAACTTTAAATTGATAATGTAAAGTGCATTTTTTTATTTAGCTGACGTAATAAATTCCGCCGCTGTAGACGTATAAAATTGTCAGAGTTCAATTTTAGATTACGTAGAAGATTTAATAGCACCAATTCGCCATTTTAACTAAATATTCTATCAAAATAAACACTGTGATAATTCTTACGTTGTACTTTTTTATATTTTTACATCATAGTAGAATGTTTTTTAACTGTTTTTCCATTTATTCCCCTGACATTCTTCAGTTCTTCTTTTGTTGAGAATTCAATTTGTCAACTGTATATTGATATTTTATTTTTATACTAGCGGGCCCGGCAGACGTTGTCCAGCCCTGACTATAAAAAAATCCTTGACAAATTATATACTAAAACCTTCCTCATGAATCACTTTATCTACTGTTGAAAACCGCAAGAAAATCCGTTCAGTAGTTTTTGAGTTTATTGCGAACAGACAGATAGACGCGGTAGGGGACTTTGTTTTATACTATGTAATGATGAATCCTAAATTTCATTTATCATTTTTGTGAACATATTACTCATAATTTTTAAGATCTGGATCATAATCTTTGTTTGCCGATTAGTACCTTAGTATCATTATGTTCTTATTACGTTATAATACATATATTTTTATTTGAATCATTTCTATATGTATATTGTTTGTAGTCATCTTTTTTAGTAGGATGTTGAAGTGATATTTCATGGTAAGTAATGAAAATCATACCTAAATCACAAAATGCGTCTCAAATTGGAGAAACTATTTCATAAAAATAATATTCACTTGTAATAAAACATGTTCAAGCTGTTATATTTTATATATATTTCAAGTTAAAACAATCAATAAAACAGAATAGGATTACGAACAGCAAGTAGTAAAATAAAAATAAATTCGTTTCGGAATAAATAGCTTGGAAAGCAACGACGCGACGTTTCGGAATGTAGAACAACGTGGAAAAAGGTTAAATACTTTACAACCGTCGTTTGCAGTGTTTACACAAAAGGCTGTTTTTTAGACAATTGCAGGAATGTTAATAGAAATGATTTTCATAATAGTGTCGTAAATTACCGCTTATAAAAGGAAAACAACAAACTTCGCAGTTGTGATTATGATAGCCCCGATTTGAGGTGAGCTGAATGAATTAAATTTTTCTCATGTCATTTTCACTGATATATAAAAACCCAAGATGCACACTTAACGCCTCACAGCCGGCACACACAAATGAGTGCATAATTTTGGACTATGCACTCATTTCACATATTCTCGTGTCGCTTGCGTCTTTGTAAAAACAACTTTAAATCATTCGGGTAAGGTTGCAAAATCATAAGTTTATCGCATAACTATAACCACGTGTGTATATTGGAGAGTTTTTACGGGACCGTTTTGAGCGCTACTTTTATTCTAGACTGTGTGTTTTGGGTTTCTATATGTCAATGGTCATTTTACATAGTTTTTATATGTAATATAATTGTAACAGTTTTTTTTGTCATATGTGTGGTGGTTGCGATGTATACTCGATTGTTCTACCGTTCCGTTACAACATTATCATTGGAGTTTTTGGCGGGATCTTGGTCTGTCATGTAGTGGATTTTATTTTTTATTCATAATCTTGTGTTACTTGACTCTATATTGTGTAAAATTGGTGGTGTTTTATGTGATATAGTTTGGTTATTGTGCATAAGTGAAGTGAATGGAAAATAATGCCACGGACCATGAATTCTGAGATGCCACAAAAATTCCATGGAAGGTTCTAACAAGATGGCCACCATCTTGTTAGTTCATTGAAATTATATCAAGAAACTTGTAATATTAATACTCACTTGACAATGGCAGTAATAGTCTACTAGAAGACTGGTTGCCAAAATAGAATAGAAGAAGAACTTGAAATACTATTAACTACTCGACAATGGCAGTAATAATCTAAAAGATTGGTTGCCAAAAATAAAGTTAAAAAAAAAAACACATTATCATTATTTTCAGCCCGTAATTGATCTAGAAGCTTCTCTTCTTTTACGCCACTCACACAGGTCATGAGCTGTTCTCACAACTCCGCACGCTTTTGTTATTATTTGTTACTATTGCTATTTGTTGTAATATTAGTCGATTTATTGCAGAATGGATGACATGAAAATATTCTCTGTGTGTTTTAATGTTTACGCTAACGTATTCTCATGACGGGACGATAGCGGATGTGTGGCAAAAAGTTTATATGCTGTAGTTCCATATAGCGGCTAATTACAGTCTAATAGAAAGGGAAAACCTCTTTCATGCAAATATCTTTAAGTGTGCTAACTTTCCTGGTCGTTAAGTCAAGCGGCGATGGAATTCATTAAAATCATGCACCCAACGTATACATCAACATCCAGAACCTATTTATATATTAAAAAATCATCTTTTTAAAATAAATCAGCTACTAGCAACGTGCCTCGGCTTCGCAGTTGTGATTTATGTGGCCTATTAAGAGGCTTAATGTTATAGATGTATGTTTTGGCGTATTGATATATAATGTTTCAACGTGAATGATGTATTTAAGTGGATAAGGATTCGTACTAGATTGGTCCAAAGAACGTTGTAAATAATCAATTTCTTTAATAATATTTAAGGTATAAAAATGGTTAGTGTGAGTTTTTAAGTTGTACAACGCCATAGTTCGTCATTTTAATGTACCTCATAAGGTTTTAGTCCGGGTTTTCAATGATAGCATTTACATACATTTCATCATACGTTTTAATCATATAAACAACTTTAAGAAGTTCTCTATTATAAATGATAATGAAAGCCAGAAATGATAATAACGTAGTATAGAGACATATAAGAAAAATGACTTTGTTTTATTAAATACATATTTATAGATTAATAATATCGTACTTATGTTTCTCAATAATAATTGTCATAAACATTACATTCCAAATGTTTTTCAACGTGACCGGTATGAAATACAGAGTTGTCAGTTTTCGAGAGACGATTTCGCCACGAGCTCGATGACGTGTTTACAGACCCTGAAAACGATTTCAATGGAACGGCGGTTATGAAATCGGAAATGACCGTTCTGCAATTAGAACGCATTTATTAAAATCATTCATATATTTCGCAGAATGCAATGTTTTTTATACACGTGTGGAAGCAGAATATAGCTGTGAGTTTTATATATATTTTATATCGTTTAGCGTTTCGTCGAAATCTCACCTTTTTTTATATCATTCGAGGCAAGCGAACAGGTGGTGTTACTTAACACCTGATGTTAAGTGATCACCGTCGTCCATATACACTAGCAACACCAGGGGAGTCGCAAGTGCGTTACCAGCCTGTGTATGGGGGGAAGGGATAGGGGGAGGGCCTCCGGAGCTCTCACTTCACCGAACGAAACGCAACAATGCAAGCACTGTTACTTAACGGGGGTGTTTCTGTGGGTCGGGTGATAGTACCCCGGTCGAGCCGACCCATTCGTGCTTCAACCAGTAATAACTTCATCGTGGTACAATAACAATCAGTAGACCAAAAACTCTGTTAAATAACGAAGTGATCTAAGATGGTGAATATGTATGTCGTCTAGTATACACATTTAACGATTAATCGTTTATCATGTATTCTTATCATTACATAGTATAAAATAAAGTCCCCTACCGCGTCTGTCTGTCTGTCTGTTCGCGATAAACTCAAAAACTACTGAACGGATTTTTTTGCGGTTTCCACCAGTAGATAAAGTCATTCATGAGGAAGGTTTTAGTATATAATTTGTCAAGGATATTTTTATAGTCAGGGCGGGACAACGTCTGCCCGGCCCACTAGTTTAAATCTATTTACTTGCTTTATGCAAAGTTTGAGCGACATCGTAGTCTACATTCTATCGACACGTTTGTTTTTCTTTTTTTTTACATTTCGGATGTATTGACGTCATACAGAGAATAATATTATAATGACTTAGACGAAACAATCTAAAGTTTATTTTGAACAATTTAGTTGTAAAACTAGGTGTACTCGTATATTCTTGGTAAAAATATAAGTAGTTCTAAGTTGTATTAGTGTGTCGGTCACCGCGACCTTAAATGTAATGAATGCTTTATTATTATTATATTTTTGCCGTTATTAAACCTATTACGATAAATTGTGGATATTATTCTAATTTCTTTTATTTGAGAATGGAAAGTTTGAAACTCTTAAATAATCATTTATAGATGCGAATAATAAATATAATTTTGCATAACAACTTATTTGACTCAATAAAGAGATTTTTATTATCATTACATAGTATAAAACAAAGTCCTCAATTGCGTCTGTCTGTCTGTCTGTTCGCGATAAACTCAAAAACTACTGAACGGATTTGATGCGGTTTTCACCAGTGGATAAAGTGATTCACGACGAACGTTTTGATATATAATTTGTCAAGGATTTTTTTATAATCAGGGTGGGACAACGTCTGCCGGGCCCGCTAGTATGGGTATATTTACTACCAGCAGCCGTCCACGACTTCGTCTGCGTTTGTATTTTTATAAAAGATTTGGCCGAAATACTAACTTTTTTCTAATATAAAAGTAGCCTAACTTACTCACTATAATATCAGCTATCTTCTAATGAAAGTTTCATCATAATTGGTACAATATATTACCGTATATCATCAACACCATCCTGTAAGAGAGGGCCATAAGCTTCTTCTTGAAGATACGGGCATAATCACCACGCCAGTCCACGACGTATCGGGTATTTGAAATTCAGTGAAATCCACAGACCTATATTTTCTCTCAAACGGCGGCAGTATACGTTCAGGTTCTCTCACGATGTTTTCCTCCATCGTTAGCTAATGGTAACACTATCTATATATTTACTTTAGTAACTGTACGGGAATTGAAGAAAATTCGTTGGTATATGCCCGGTTTTGGACCAGCGGATTTGAGATTGTTTTCCACCGGTCAAACCACTCGACCACCACGACTTACCGTATAACAATTGTTCACAGTATTATATATATATATATATATATATATATATATATATATATTTTCAATATTATTGGTTTCACACAAAGATCATTTGGAATTGGTAATATAAAGGGATAGAGGAGTGATCGCAATTTGATACGATTCACTCCCTTCACGTGTTGCATGAGGATTATACAAAAGTCACCAAGATTTGTCAGTCATGATTTAAATATAAGTCAGAGAGTCCAAGAAAGTCAAAGTCCGTTAAATATCTTAAGATTAGCAATCACATGCTTCACAAAATTATCGAACGATTTGATAGTAGACTCCTTCTCCATAAAGCCCAGAAGGTCGAATGGACATATACGTAGATTATAACAAAGCATTATGTGGCCTAGTCTCTTCATACTAAACCTGGGGCCATCTTGAAGCAAATGTTCAAAGTTTTGCACAGATGTGTTATCGCAGGGGCAGGTGTTATTGTCAATAATCTTAAAGCGATTAAGGCACTGCTTACAACCATGGGTATTCCAGTTAATATTTGTGTCATATGGAATGAAAGTCCAATACATGTACGTAATTTTGTAATATCCTCTAGTTTGGGTAGACGTGTAATAATGTATCTACACTGAGGAGAGTTTTCATACCTAGCCTGCCAAACCCTGTGATGCTCAGCGCAGGTTTCGTGCTTGGCAAAGCTTATCGGGAAGAATGCATAGCTAGGCAACGAATGTAGAGCTGCATTTGGACAGTATTATATTGGTTAACATTTAATTGTTTACGTATTTTGTCGACGTAATTAATCTACTTAATTTATACACAATCTTTTGTAACAAACATCTTTTGGTACATCCAAGCGCTAATCAGAGATTTATGATAATATAATAATAATTAAAAAAATCATGACGTAAATCGCTTTAGTTGTTTTCGAGTTTTAAGCATACAAACGGAGAAACAGACAGAGAGACGTTGACTTTTGTAATATGTACAATAATATCGATGTTTGTCAAACACAATTCATTCCCAGAAAAACTTCCACACATGCTAATGTCATTTTTACGTGAAATCAATGGATTTTCGTCACACTTTAACAGATAACAAGGACGTTTGCTAAACAGACGTTTCAAAACATTGAACAAGTACATGAATAAAGAACAAATTACGTCAAGAAAATGAGAAAAAAAAGCAATTTCAAACGAAACGATTTATGTTAAGAGTCTACTTTGAATAAAAATGTTGTCAACAAATAAAACAAATTTGACGATTTTACGTCAGAACACGAGGACAACTTCTATTAATAAACAAGATCTTTTTCATTTTTTTTTTTTCTTTTTTTTTTCGGACTGACTATGCTATTGGCCTTTTTAGAGGCCTCTACAGCTTCACCGGACTACTAAGGCGAGCGCTTAAGGCACTCAGCCGATTTTATTTAGGCAACTAGCTCAAGGGTGCGCGGCACACCTCGGCTTGGGCTGTTGCTGTTATCCCGGATCTAACCTAGCTAAACTATTCTAAGCTATTCATACATATATTCATTTGTGAATCATGCAATCGAGATTGCATGATTCACAAATGCATACGTGTATATCGGAATGAAACAAGCTAAACTATTCTATTCAGCTCGAAAAAAGGGAAAAAAAAACAAACCCATCCACTATGTGTATGTATGTGCACGTGTGGTGAGAGTTGATCTCATGTGTGAGTACAAGTGATGTAGGTGAGTCACTGTGTCGCGAAAGTGATATCTCGGGGGCTCCAACCGGGGACGACCTCGGCTCGAGATATCACTGAGAACCACGATGTGTGCGGGAACTAACGGGGATTCCTTCCCTTACGGCGGCGTCAGGGAAGGTTACGCGTGCGTGGGCGCAAACACGCATATTAAAAGATCGAATTTAAAATTAACTGAACGGCGTCGGCGCCGGAATCTAAAAATAGAAATAGTAAAAGTTATTATTATTACTCGATCGTTTTAGGGGAAGTTAGACGCAAATACACGGATTTACTCTAACTTATATGAGTTATTTATTTATTAACGGCGGCGCGCACGAGCCGTTGTAGGGTAGCCGAGATGGCTGGGAACCTATGTATCGCTGTTATGGGACCTAGAGTCGGATTTCGGACCGTCTCTTCGTATGCCGAGATCTCGTGGAAGATGAGTAATTGACCTACGTAGTCAATACTCGATAGGGAAAAGGAGCATGCGGGGTCGGCCTGTGGAGGCTTAGTCGCCTGGGATTTAGGGATCGGCTGGGACGCGGGCTTAGGAGCCCACGGGGCCTGAGGGGCCCGGTAGGGGCGGGGGGGGGCGCGCTAGTCGCGGGTACGGACGTTGCCGGTGCACGAGATGTGCTCGGCAGGCTCGGGAAGGACTCTCGGGATATGAGAGGCGGAGGTCGGGGGCGGGCGGTGGCGGCGGGCGTCCTAGACGGGGAGACCTGTCTGGGGTAGCGGGGGCGCTTTGTGCGCGGGGCGCGGGGACATCCGCGATAGTTCGCGGTATGGCCCTCGCCGCGGCACAAGACGCAGCTCGGAGGGTCAGAGGAGGTCGGAGAGCGGGAGCACTCCTTAGTGGAGTGGTCGCCGAGGCACTTAACACACCTGGGACGCAGGCGACAGTTACGTGCGGAGTGTCCGTAAACCTGACAGTTGTGACACTGTGAGGGTACGGACGTTTTGCGCGGCGGCTCGACAATAATGCCGGAGAGGCCGCAGAGGGTCGAGAGATCGAAAATGGCTTTCCCTTCCTTGGTGCGGTCGAGAACGACTAACACCATATTGTAGGGTGCCTTCGTGCGCGGAGAGCGCATGCGGTGTACCTCACGAACAGGAATGTCCTTTTCGTTGAGGTCGGCGGAGATGTCATCGGTTGGGATTTCGGCGGGGACTCTACGGATGACAACTCGTAGTAAGCGCTCTTCCTCGAGCGAATGAGTGAAGTAACCGAACTTGCTATCCCGAAGGAAACGAGTCAGGTTTTTATGGGCGGCAGGGGTCGCGACCTTCACCTGGATACCGACAGGGGTATTCACGGCGGAGGTAAAGGGAATCTCTGCTGTTTCCAGCATGTGACGAATCTCGACCCAGGACGCCTTGTCCTGGATCGTAACGGGGGGCGGTGGGCGGAGCTTCTTACTCGTGACTGCGGGTTCCGCAGCTTGAGGCGAAGCCGGTCTGGAGGGCGTGGATGTCGTTTTTGGCACTTTCGTGCCATCAACGTTGAGAAGTTTCGAGGGCTTAGGGCCCTCGTTATCGGAAGAGGGATTCGCGCGCTTATGGCGCTGGCGGTGCGAGACGGTGGAGAAGCCATCGTTCGCGGGATCTTGCTCCATATCGGAGCCCTCCTCGTCTGGGATGGGAGCGGAGGGGTTGTTTGCTTCTACAGCGGTCTGGTTTTCCTGCAAGAGTAGGGAGAAGGAGTTTGTTATAGGAAAGACAGCGTTGGATGGGACTGTGGGCGGAGGACCTCCGTTTTGAAAAATTCGCGCCTCTCTACAGAAGCGATCGTACTCCGTGACGGCTGTCGGACAGCAGTTCATGACGAACTCGCGAAACCGAGCATGTTCGCGCTCGAGGGTGATTGGCTGGGCCATACCGGGGCCTGAGTGGGGATAGGGGAGCCGCGAAACAAACCTCCCTGCCTTAGGGGCAGGGGGGCGCGCCTGAACGGAAAATTACGGGACTATCCGAGTCCGGACCAAAATACCTGTGGGCGAAGTGCAATGCCGCACGGTATAGAGCCTACAAAGCCTAGAGGGAGAGCCCTAGCAATCCCGGGGCCGAGAACGCAGACCGGTAAACCGGGCTACGCCCAAACAGACACCCGAGGATGGAATGAGGGGATCAGGTGGGTGGGAGGGAGACACCGTGGACTTGACTAGGCGACCTCGCCAAGGCCAAGCTACCCAGGCCCGTCTGTCAGTGTAGTAGACCGCGGGGCCTACGGCGAGCGGACAGGTCGCTCCAACTCAGTTCGTTGTCTACACCGTTAGGTATCCGTGAGTTGGCCAGACGACTGGACTTTCAAAAGAAATTAACGCGGGTTCGCACCGAAAGGTGCGGTTTGATACGCTCTAAAGTCGAGCGCCTTACGATTGACAGTCTGTTGTAACAATTGACAACCTGTTACTATTGCTAGTAACGGCAAATGACGATTCGCGGCGGACACACACGAGTGATCGTAACGCACGAGACGCGACGTTTAACCGGCACTAGACGCGACGTAAACACACACGGCACTGAACACGAAGAAAACGCGGCGCGACACAACGTAAACACGAAACTCAGAGAACAGCACTGTGCGTACGGCGCGCGGAGACCGACTGAACGCGAGCGAAGCGCGGACACGACTGACTGCGAGAGCGTCGGAGGCGAAGTGAAGCGAGCGCGAGCGCGAGATATCGGATCGGACGACGAGAGCAGCGGACGCAGTGGAGGCACGTCTGTACACGACGACGGCCCGATCGGAACTCCCCCATCTTTTTCATTCCAGTTCCATTCTTTTTATAGACTATTTATGCCCGCGGTTCGGCGCGTGTTCGTGATTATTTACTAGGACCTTCTAATGAAATAAAATGGTAACTGAACGTTAACCTGTCAACTCTGGCTATTTTTTTTTAATCTCCTTAACGAGTTCTTCACGGGTTCTTAATCTGTAATGTAGTCGCTTATATATTTTACTAGCGGGCTCGGCAGACGTTGTTACAACCTGATAACAAAAATAATCCTAGAATCAGACTGCAACACCACTTACCAGGTCTAATTGTGAATCTAAACTATTCTCAAATCCACTAGAACACAAAAAAATATGTATACATAGCTATGCATACGTGTGTAGATTACTCAATATATTTCTAGATATACAATTGTATATACTTATTAAATAAAGGTTATCTTAAATAACTATGTTATAATCAATAATTTATTTTGCAAACAACGTAAACAACAAATTATCTGTAAGCTATATTGTTAATGTTAATATTATATAATCAAATTACATTAATCTAAATGCAAACGAGGGCATATAAATTATCGTAAGTCAATCAAAACCTGTCCATAATAAAACCGGTCCTTATTAATGCTTATTTTTTCGCAGCTTTAATTCGATTATTATCTAATTAATACAAAACTAATGTTGTATTCCAAAAAATTTCTCCCTGAAATCCTGGGCCATTATTGAAATCATTTTTTTCATTATTTACTGAAAATGGTAATACTGTTACACTCGTCTTCTATACATACTCGTATGATAAGAATGCAAATCTAACGTGACAGTACTTTTTAGATTTTTGTGACAAAAAAAATTGTTGCAGAGCTGTCTTTGAATAAATAATAAAATACATTTCAATCATTTTTAGAAATGTCTGTCTATCTATTTGTCTCTTTGTTTGAACACGCATCACTGCTAAAGTACTGTATTCACGATAAAACCTTATCATAAAGCATATCCTCGAATTACAATTAGTCCTGGTCTCATTAAAATCGGTTCACTCTATCAAAAGTTATTGTAATTTTAATGACGAGCGACTTAAGTACGAGAGAAAAGTAGATAAGTAAATGGACTTCATATATTCAGATGATTTTATTAGTCATTGTTTTTTTTACATTAGGTTCCACGTGGACAAAGTCGCGGGCACAGCTATAAATTAATAAAATGTCTTTTGTGTATGAAGAAATTTATTTCTTATTTCACAAATAAATAATAAGTAATAATATATTACTTCAAGAAAGAGGCATTTCCAACGAAATATAAAAAATAGTCCTAGCTTAATAGCTATGCTTATGGCTGATTGCTTTTTTATTGTTAACTAGCTGTACCCGCACCTCCGCACGCGTTTTTTCAATTCGCAATAAAGAATTATAAAACTGTGAGACTATATACAATTATAGAAATGCTCTTTAAAAGCAATTGTAAGTACGACACGCACGCCACTTAGAGTAACATGTAACGTGTACATTAGATATATAAATACTAACAACGTGCGACATGAGGTTTATCATCAGCAACATATATGGAACCTTAACCCACAACATCCTCAGTGCTCACTTACACTGTATATGGAACTAATGAAACAATAACTTAAAATATTATTATAAAGATTTACATTTACATTACATTTAATATACATTGCCATTATTATTATTAAGATTTTGTGACTATACAAAAAATAAACGGTTGTCTGTTCCGCAAGAAATTGTATTATGGAACTCTTTACGTAATACGTTTATAATTTAAGATCTTATTAAGAAGACCTCTATATCATTAAAGTTATTAATAATTATAATGTCAAATTGTAAATAATAAGCTGATAATTCTTTCTCTAATTAAAAATAAAGAATGAATTGAAATCTTACAAAATTTCATACAGACAAAGTCGCGGCTAACAGCTAGTCTAAAATAGAATAACCTTAATTACTTTGCATAAGGTTCGCTATGTACCAGTGAAAGTCCTGTGAAAATCGGTCTAACCGTTTTGGTGATAGCACAGTCAGCGAAGCCACGATTAACAGCTAGTCTAAATTAAAATAAATTAAATTACTTTTTATAAGGTCTGCATCCCGTATCCTTGTATTTCCAGTGGATTTGCCAGTGAAAGTCTCGTGAAGACGAGTCTAACCGTTTTTAAGATAGCACTGTGGGCGAAGCCACGGTTGACAGCTAGTATAAACTAAAATTGCTTGAATTACTTTTTATAAGGTCAGCTATCTGCCAGTGAAAATTTAGTGAAGATAGGTTGAACCGTTTTGGAGATAGCATTGCAGGCGAAGTCACGGTTAACAGCTAGTATAAACTAAAATTGCTTGAATTACTTTTTATAAAGATAGATATCTGTCAATAAAAGTCCCGTAAAAATCGGTGGAACCGTTTCGAAGATAGCATTGCGGGCGAAGCCACGGTTGACAGCTATTCTAAATTAAAAAAGACTAAATTACTTGTTATGATGTCTTCTATCTGCCGGTGAAAATTCCGTGAAAATTGGTCCAACCGTTTTGGAGTTAGCATTGCGGACGAAGCCGCGGTTAATAGCAAGTCTAATTTAAAGTAGCCTAAGTAATTTGCTGTAATTTCAGCTATCTGGCAGTAAAATTCTTGTTAAAATCGGTCCAGCCGTTTCGGAGATTACCCGGAACAAACAGACAGACAGACAGAGATATCGACAAAAATTTTAAAAATTGCATTTTTGTTATCAGTAGCGTGTATACTTTTATACCCAATCAGTTATTATTTTTATTTTGATATTACATACAGACACTTCATTTTTATTATATGTATATAGATATCTGGCTTTGTTAGGCACGATGTAATGAATAGGTAATGTATCTACGTAGTTTCGTGGTTTTATATCAGATCACAAAATTGCATCATTAATTCAGGATGACGTACAAAAGAAAGTTCGTCACGTTGTACGATATTATCGGGCGTACACGTAACAATAAGATTTTTATGATAGTTACGCTAAACAAGCATAAAAATTGACGTCAGATAGGGGTATTGCGTATATTTTACGCACACGTTTTGTACGGCGTGTGCTTATGAATGTGGGTGTTACTATAAGGTGTCTGGCTTTTGGGTATTTTCATTAGTAATAATTGCATCTACATACCTATATATGATTTAAAAAAAATATACACGTACAAGCAATGTTTTCGTTTGTTTTTCGAGTAAGTTTATAATCTAACGTTTATAATCTAGTTCGGTAGTGATAACAGTTTGATGAATTTTAACTTATGAATTTTGTATTATTTGTCTTAGTACATAGTATAAAACAAAGTCCTCTACCGCGTCTGTCTGTCTGTCTGTTCGCGATAAACTCAAAAACTACTGAACGGATTTTCAAGCGGTTTTCACCAGTGCATAAAGTGATTCATGAGGAACGTTTTGGTATATAATTTGTCAAGGATTTTGTTATAATCAGGGCGGGACAACGTCTGCCGGGCCCGCTAGTTGTGTATATATAACAGAGCTGTTATTAATAGGTATCAATAATTTAGAGTACACCGTGTAAACGATTACATACTAGTAGTATATTGAACTACATGTATTAAAACGGAATTGTTTGATTCGTCATTGTAGTTGAAAACTAGCAATAAAACACTACCTACTTGGAAGCTTGCAACTTGTGCTGAGACAAATACCTTTTCACCACATGCAACACTTGTCTCTCCTGGTTTTTATTTATGTATATTCTTATAAGTATGTGTTGTATGTATGGAATAAATATATCTTTCTTTCTTTTCGTTCTTTACTTGATCACCAAATTACATTATAAATATAAAACCTTTACCTGCGACTTTGTCTATGTGTTTTTCGGTATATATCGACGAAATATCCTGAAATAATCCCATGTCCTCTATGTCATGGACTAAGTCTATGCTAAAATTTATAGTGATTGGTTCAGTAGTTAATCGTGAAAAGGTAAATCCTATAATATCTGCGTGTAGTAACTCTTAATTAAAGAATCTATCTTTAGTCATATGACGGTGTGTTAAAGTGATATTTCTCTTACTACACTTACACTTTATTATACAACGATAGTTATGGTTAGTTAGTTAGTTTAGCTTAGTAAGACTCGCGTTGTTCCATCCAAGGCAAGCCTTGCAGACGTTCGGTTACTTTGGCATTATTGAGTTTGCTGGTAAACACTCGCTCCGTTAGTCCGGTGAAGCTAGGAAGGCACATTAGGCCAATAGGGTATAGTCATTTCGAAAATGAATAAACAAATAAATAAATAACCCATCTACCCTACAAGCTATATTTCAAGAATAATGAAAAGGTACGCCAATTATTGAAGCAGCAGTTAATACTGACCGTTCATTGTCCATCAAAAATAATCAGGTATCGTTACCTGCAGAGGATTTATTCTGCATCTCATTAAAACACAATTAAATTTGTAGAAAGTCTAAAAGGCTCATTGTGGGACTCTAAAGATGGATACTATTTTTAGAAGTATTATCTAAAGAAGTATAAGTCCATTTCAGTGTAAGTCTACCATTCGTTCCTATTGACAGGTGTTTGCAAGTAATATTTCTATTTTATTTTTAACAATCCAAAAGTTTAAACTTTAAGTAAGAAAATACGAGGACACAATTTCAAGTATACCATTTAAGTATAAACTAAGTGAAGTTTTTTTTAATATATAATTAAACAGCTGATATTTATATATAACGCATTAAGCAGTCATTTGTGTGGATTGAACCTGTTGTTTCGAGCCATTTTATTGAATGTGAAATTTCCATTATAAATAGGAAGAATATCTCGTACTTAAGTCGCGTCGTCATTAAAATTACAATAGCTTTTGATAGACTGACCCGATTTTAATAAAACCAAAACTAAATGTTACTCAAGGATATGCTTCACGATTTTCGAGGTTTTATCGTGAACGCAGTACTTTAGCAGTGATACGTGTTCTAACAAACAGACAGACATTTCTAAAAATGATTTAGATGTATTTTATTACTTATTCCAAGACACCTGCAACAATTTTTTTCACCAAAATCGAAAAAGTACATGTTACGGACAGATGAGCTAGAAATAAATGTTGTAAATAATTGTTTAATAAATGTTTCTCTATTTACTACGAACAGATGAGTTCTCATATCTATATATATATTTCTCTATACTAATGCTCATTATGCGTAATGGGATGTCATATTATATTAATAAACACGATATATGTGCAGGTTTAATGTGTCTGGTATAGACAGACAAACTATGTCTATGTGTATAAATTTGTTTACGTAATACGTACAGATAAACTGTCGTATTTCTTATTTACTTGGTTTCTGTGTTCAATATGTATTATGTGATATTTAGAAATATCCTTTATGTAACAATTCAAATATAACCGCCAATACGATTATTATTATTATTTGTCTAATGTTATACGGAACCATCACTAAAAATATAATGTGAATTTATGTGAACTATGTAAATGTATGGATGAACGTGCGGGAGTAAGGCACGTATAATGTACTACTTGTAAGACTATAATTGTAGTGTTAAACCGAGGAAAATATGTATTGTCACCGGCTATCCTACGTGCAAATAACTTCCCCAGCGAGTGGAGGCTCGGGACAGTGATAATGATCCCCAAGAAAGATAAAGACCTGAAAAAAGCAGAAAGCTACAGACCCATAACACTACTCAGTACATTGTCTAAAATCTTTGAAAGGCTCGTACTGAGTAGACTGAAGCAACACATTGAACTGCGACGGGAGCAGTATGGATTTAGGGAAGATCATTCCACTACTCTCCAGCTGACGAGGGTCATACATATGCTCGTGGAACAGCACAACCGAAAGAAGTACGCCGCCATGGTGCTTCTTGACATGGAAAAGGCCTTCGACAGGGTGTGGCACGAAGGCCTGCTCTATAAGCTCGCCACAGCGACGACTACCCCCGCCCGTCTGCAACGATTAATTCAGTCATTTCTGGAGAACCGTCGAATTAAAGTGAAGGTCGAGGACAGCACATCCCGAGAAGTAGCGGTGAGAGCAGGCGTGCCGCAGGGCAGTTGCCTGTCGCCGCTGCTTTATGCGTTATACACGAACGACATCCCAGTGGTTGGCGCAGCGAAACTCGCGCTGTTCGCCGACGACACCGCTTACTGGTCGACCTCTATAAATCAGAAGAGAGCCGCTTCGCTGTTACAGCCCACACTCGACGCACTACCCGAATGGCTGGCCAAATGGCGGTTGACAGTCAACGTAGGGAAGACGCAGGCCTACCAACTAGGATACACCATTAAAAGAACACCACCTCTGTCACTCCAAGGACAAACCCTGCAATGGAGGAACGAGGTAAAGTACCTTGGAGTCACCATCGACAGAGATCTGACGTTCCGGAAGCATGTAGATAACATCATCGCGCAAGCGAGACTGGCGAGGAGAGTGCTGTGCCCGGTGCTCACCTCGAGACTACCATATCGCACCAAACTAGGCCTCTATAAGACGTACGTGAGGTCACGACTCACGTACGCAGCCCCGGCTTGGTTCGGTTGCGTATCAGAATCCTTTAAACGCAGACTACGAACTCAACAAAGCCAGACGCTAAGAACGATCGTCGGGGCTCCGCGTTACGTGAAGAACGCGACGATCGCTCGAGATCTGCGAATAGAGAGCCTAGATGAGTTTATAAGCAGCCTCGCCACGAACATGTTTCGTAGGGCGGGCGCTTCGGCGCATGTACACCTCCGCGACATAGCGCCGCTACACACAAGACCTCCAGATGGCAGTAACACCGATGACCAACCGATAAGCAGGAGAAAGATAATTAAAACTCAAGCACGGACGCTTATGCACTCGCCTGAGCGAGAATGAAAGTGTAGTGCAGTGAATTCCCGAAGGAGGCTCAATCAAAACCTCCGCCATTGACACGCCCTGTAACAGGGCGGCGCACATAGTCCATCGTCAGAGGGTTCTACCCTGGAACGGTTTCCCCGCACCCGTACAAGAACGGGAGCGAGAAGAAAGCAACGACGTATTGTCACCGGCTCGTTACATACGATTATATACATTGTGAAAAGTTAAAATATACAGTCCACTGAAGTTACTGAAGTCAACCAATGTTTCATTGTTTCTGAAACCTCACCAGCTGACCCCAACAGTACAGACACATTAGATCTACATTCTTATTATATGTATAGATATATAGATATATATGTATAGATAGGTAGAAGATGAAAACATAGTTCATTATACACGTCAAAACTAATGAACCTGTAGGAGCTTCGGGCTCACTACTATAAGGTTCTAAAATAACACGGACAGTGTAATAATAATACCATATAAGATATTTATAGAGACGCGATTATTCATTTGTTTGAACGACATTCTATTTACAATATATGGGGCATTCCATGCCAAATCACTGAGTTTTTTTTTCGACCCCTTTCGATTTGGCTAAAAATTTGGTATTATATTCTACCCTACCAATAACATTTTTCTGAATTTTTTCAGATTTTTTTACCCAACCCAAAAAAAGTTACGAATTTAAAAAAAAACGCTCTTTTTTTTTCAAATTGCTATAACTTTGACACAAATTGACCTTTTGGCACTTTTTTTTTTGTTTATTCTTGTTTTTAAATGTAGTTTTTAGAAAAAAATTCAAAAAAAAATTCAGAAGTAAAGAACAATAAAATATTTTAGTTTTTTCAAGAAAACCGTCATTTTTTTCGAAGTTCGACACTTTGGATTTTCAATTTTTTTGTCTCAAAAAAAACTTCAACTAAAACCGTATTTAACCCCACTATTCCCATATTGTGCCCACTTATTCTTCTAATTTTTTTTTTCGATTTAAAAAAAAAAGTTTTTTCAAATTTTGCTTATTTTCTTAAACTTTGCACTAAAACGATTTTGGTTGGCTTTTATAACCTCAAAAGTAAAAAAAAATTAAACTAAAAAAAACATAAACTGTATTAATAAAAGTAAAATAAAAAAAGTAAAAAAAAAATAATAAAAAAGTTAAATAAAAAAGTTTTTAAAGCAACTATTTCGCGGAAAAAGACAAAACTAAAAAAAAAATTAAAAAATTGAGAACACTTTACCTAAAAAAAATATTTGAAGTTAACAAAAATAATTTTACTCTTATTAATACAGTTTATGTTTTTTTTAGTTTAATTTTTTTTTTACTTTTGAGGTTATAAAAGCCAACCAAAATCGTTTTAGTGCAAAGTTTAAGAAAATAAGCAAAATTTGAAAAAACTTTTTTTTTTCAATCGAAAAAAAAATTAGAAGAATAAGTGGGCACAAAATGGGAATAGTGGGGTTAAATACGCTTTTAGTTGAAGTTTTTTTTGAGACAAACAAATTGAAAATCCAAAGTGTCGAACTTCGAAAAAATTACGGTTTTCTTGAAAAAACTAAAATATTTTATTGTTATTTACTTCTGAAAATTTTATTGTATTTTATCTAAAAACTACGTTTAACAACAAGAATAAACAAAAAAAAAGGTGCCAAAAGGTCAATTTGTGTCAAAGTTATAGCAATTTGAAAAAAAAGAGCGTTTTTTTTTTAAATTCGTAACTTTTTTTGGGTTGGGTAAAAAAATCTGAAAAAATTCAGAAAAATGTTTTTGGTAGGGTAGAAAATAATACCAAATTTTTAGCTAAATCGAAAGGGGTCGAAAAAAAAACTCGGTGATTTGGCGTGGAATGCCCCATATACAAGAGTTTCAGCCAGTCTGCCAAAGAGGATGACATACTCGGTAGCTAGAGACCTACCGGCATAGGACTATGTTCTAGGCTATTTATTTTTTAGATTGGATTGACCCGTTGCTATTTTTTAACGCCCAACGATGCGGGCGGGTATCAGCTAGATACTGAATAAAGAAATACACGAGTAACCTAGGTAACATTCATAAATATGACGCAATACCCTTTTTACTGATACCATATAAGCTATTTATAATTCTCCAAATAATTCCACGACACTTCATTAAACGCATATGTATTTAATCTGCGGTTTTTACGTATGCTTATCTAATCGTTAACGAGGAAACAGGGTATTAAATTTATTCGAGAATGATGAATAACTATATAAATAATAATTCATTCAAAAGTACGTACCTAACTGTAGCAAAATCGCCTGTGGTAAAAAAATAGATTTCTAAAACCGAGTGTATTTTAGACCACACTATAAAGTAATTACCTTTTTTTATATTATAGGTGGCTAACGATCAGGGTTACGTGATGGTAAATGATCACCGCCGTCCATAGACACTAGCAACACCAGGGGAGTCGCAAGTGCGTTGCTGACATGTGTTTGAGTGAGGGGGAGTGGGAGTGGGGGAAGGGGGTGAGGTGAGAGGGGACGGGGAAGTAGGTATCCGGCGTTATCACTGACCGAACGAAACGCAACAGTGCAAGCACTGTTACTTCACGTCGGTTTTCTGTGGGTTCGGTGGTACTACCTTGGGCGAGCCGACCCATTCATGCTGAAACCAATAATAGCTTCAGCGTGGTTCTACCACCTACAATAAATAATATGTCGCAGCATTATACAGAGCCGATTAAAGAGTGACAATTTTCTAACATTTGTTACTGGCAGTCGTGAAGTTGTTTTTTCAGTCCGTCAGTTGTAAAATACGAATCGGGATATGTTGAAAAATATCATGGTATGATTGAATTAAAAAATATAATATGTGTTGGCTATCTATTTGTGGTATTATTTCTTGCTTTATGAAGATGTACGAGGAGAAAGGCGTCTCTGAACATAGCATTCTTTTAGGTTCTCCGTCATATATATAGACAGATGGGAGAAAACTACATGGGGCAGAGATGCGAATGTTAAGGTGGATGTGTGGTGTAACTAGAATGGGTAAGATTAGGAATGAATATATCACAGGAAGTTTGAAAATAGCACCCGTGACAGAGAAGTTGCGGAGTAATGGGTTAGCATGGTATGGACATGCCATGAGGAGAGATGAAGACCATGTAACTAGAAAAGTTTTGAGTATGATGATCGATGCGTATAAGAGTAGAGGAAGACCGAAAAAGGTATGGATGGATTGTGTGAAAAATGATATGTGTAAAAGGTGTGAATACTGAGATGACATCAGATAGGCGAGAATGGAAAAGGAAAACATGTTGTGGCGACCCTGCTTAAGTGGGGTAAGGGTAAGAAGGTGATGATATGTTTATATGTGTAATATATACATATATTCATTTCCTACAAATATTTAAATTTATTATGGGATTTTCTAACTATAGGCTATCTTCACTAAGTTATATCTCCCTCTCAACTTCCGTTCCCCTCGCCCGATCTCACTTTTCATAACGCTCTCGGCACGCATTCATCACCTTATTCCCCAAGTCAAGCGTGCGTAAAGACGTTTTACTTAATAAGAAATCATATAAACGATACACGTCATTAATTCTTTTGCTATATGTATAACTGAAATAAGTGCAATAAATTGTCTGTCTGTCTATACTCACGTGAAGTTACTATGGTAAGTTGAAGCGCATTAATCGAACGCTCTCTATTATTATCCAGTACTTTCTCTTCTTTCACATTTACTTAGCCTTTTATGATCACAGTTTTAATTATGAGGTTTAGTGGACGTTATTGTGATCAATATCGGGTATAAATAATGTACAGTTTATACTAAGGAAATGAGGAGCGAAAGTTTGTGATATTTTTTGAATTAAAACTACTTATGGGGGGCTTTGAAATTCTGACCGGCGACCTTTTTGTGTGACGAAAAGTAGTGGTGGTAAACACCGTGCTAAGCAGATTGTTGAAAACATCGGTTCTCGTCTGATCACCGAAGCAATGTCGAGCGCGGTCAGTATTTGGATGGATGACCGCCTGGTAAATCCACGTGACGATGGCGTTTTGTTGTATTTTTTAATGTTTCCCTATATTGCGAAATTATCATTTCTATCGTATATATTTATATCACACTCCGTTTGTTTTAATTATAAAATTTGATATGAATATACTCTTATATCGGTCCCAGATA
This sequence comes from Antheraea yamamai, assembly GCA_036509395.1. Taxonomy (NCBI): domain Eukaryota; kingdom Metazoa; phylum Arthropoda; class Insecta; order Lepidoptera; family Saturniidae; genus Antheraea; species Antheraea yamamai. Next base: position 8,787,678 of record AP028437.1, on the reverse strand, counting down.
AAATCCTTGTATTTTGAAAACATACAATGTTTTATAGAAGTAATGATAGGACAGTGCTAAAGTGTTCGGATATACATCTATAATCAGACAGAGATAAGCAATTCACCGAACGAAAGTATCGTTTTAAAATTTAGCATGAAAATCTGTCGGTTAGCATGCATACGCGTGCTGGTAGTTGCACTGGAAAGATAGTCACTTCAACATTTAGTGTTTTACAATCTTAGACAAAATTGACATTTAGAATCAAAATCAAAGGAGGTTGTAGCGAAAGATTTAAAAACTATAACCTCTTTCCTTAGTAGACACTCTTCTTCGATCTGTAAACAATGATATTATAACTAAAAGGCTGTAGATAAGCGCTTCGACAGTGCCTTGTTAAAACTTGGCTAGCTAGCTTGTTTTAGACGGCTGCCCCGTCAATCCGCCCTATCTAAGCAACATAAAACTATTTCTTTTTCGGCACCGATATTGAGAATATGCCATCTTACTTCCACATTTTATCTAAGACAGTGTGGGGTTACAATTTTACTTTACGAATGCGTGCGTTATCGTGCCATTTGACTTGTCAAAATATCATGTAGATAACGTACCTACAGCTTTTTAGTTATAATATCATTGTCTGTAAAAGAATCACTGACTTAATACTATACCAAATTTCACTAAGAACGAATAAATAAATAGCTAAAAGCTGTGTAAACAATGTTTACTCAAATTCGTTGATTCAAAGAGTGGGTGGTAGAAACGTAATGCGCAATGATGACATATCGACCCAATTTTTGTAACAGTTGGTTTCTTATTATAAAGTATGGTATTTACTTGAAATGTAACTAGTTTATCTCTTGAAAATATGTTCCAGTATTTATCTACTGCGTATATATTTCATACTGTCAATATATATGTCTACTTTTTTTTTTTTTTGTTGTAACACAACGACGGGACTGTGCCTGTGGTATGTACAGGGTTATAAACAAACAATGACCACCATCAAGACATGTATAATTTATCGGCAATCGTCGCTTTCAAGCTATCCTTGTAAGCTTGTAAGCTTCCCTTGATCCCAAGGTGCAACAAAGGTGGACGTGTTTTATTCAATTCAACATGTAGTCACTGAGCCACGGCAATGCGGGGCAAGAACAGCTAGTATATGATATATTATGAATGTGTTAAGTACAGATATGCGTCCAAAGAAACGCAAGCACATGAGGCCCATTAATTAAAGTAGCCAATTGAACTGGATGATCGCATATTGCCAGCCATTTTGATACCCCGCTCACCCTTGACCCCTTTCACGTTTCCGTTGCAATTGCAATTAAACTTATAACTAAGAACCTGATGCTTTCCAAGTCTCCTGTATTAACCCACATCAATCTGATGAGCACGAGGATTACCTAACAGAATTACAGACTTCTAGCTTCATGACATTGCACTCTCGAATTAATTGTTTCTTAGATTCTTTTATTCATATTTTTCACAACGTGCCTGCGTATTAATAGTCCGTTGAAGCTGTTAAGACCTTGCTAGGTCAATAGCGTAGTTAGTTCGAGAAAAAAAGCGCCTGCGTATTGCAGGAAAACGTTTCATAGTGCTTATAAAAAGAGAATATAATTCCTATAAATTGTACGAAACTGTATACGTGCTTTTCCGAAATTGTACGTACTGTTTGTGATTTTTATATTAAACTCTGAATGAGTATGAGTATCATTTTTACACTCTCATAGTATTGTCTCATGAGATTTAACACCGTTTCTCGATTTACATACAGAATAGGTATACTGCTCCCATTCGGCGTAATAAATGAATACACCGGTGCCATTTACGTTAGTGTCCGTTAAAATTTACAAACAATGGTATCGGTTCATGTTTAAAAATACAAATACGATTGTTTGCTTTAACTGTTAATTGGAATAATTGAAACGGTAACTATGAATTTGAAAAGTAATATTATTTTTTGATCTTATAACCTTTTTTATATAATCAGCAAAAGATGACAACCCAAATTGTGACTGTTTTGGACAGCACGTCCACCGACACGTCTTCGTAGATACATCTCCCTGTGATGAGTTGGAGGGCTTTCGGTGAATTCAAGCATTGGCATAAAACCATACTACCTGGACAAACTATCACCCTTAATTTGAAAATTTGTCATAAAAAAAACCTGTAGATGTGTTCCAGCAGCTACACTTGAGAAACTACTCCTGCAGGCTTAACGTGACACAATCTTAAACTACTACTGGACTACTAGATCGTTTAATATCAGATCAATTTGTGATCAAAGTAAACGTTAGCGTATGTGGCAAAAAACCAACGCAAAATAACCATTTACTTCAGTAATAAATATTATATGCAACACCTCGTCGATTATTGTGACTCATAATTACAGAAAAAAAAAGAAGTGGACATTATTACTTGAAAAAGCCATGTAGCAATTCAAATCTCCCATTCTCATGTAGCCTTTAATTTATTTATCTAACCATTTTATAAGGTGTCTCAAAGTGAAAATAATAGACATGGGATTAGGGGTCGCAATAAAGTAGTCAAGAGTAGTCATACAAATAGAGCCACCCATAGTTCACTTATAAACGGAGCGAATACAAAGTGACAACTGAATATTATTAGCAAGAAAACTGCGACCGCGACATTGTGCGATGTCTGAACATTCTTATATTGTTTAATGTTAAAATAATGTGTCTTAAGTCTAGTAAACTATGAATAGTGCATGTATAGTGCTCGTGTATGAACAATAAAATCTTTTATTGTAGTAATACACGTCAGTTACTTGCCAACAGGTGTAACAATATGTTAGGTATAGGATACAGCGAAATGTAGTGTGTGTATTCTAACATAATTATTTGCATTGTAACAATTTTTATCAACAAAGACATGTTTATCATACAAAATTCCATTCCGCAGAGAAATCCCACGCGTCACATCACGGATCAAAACAACAACATGCACACAATCATTATAATTACCTCGTTGAAACTTTCATCGGAGTTTACTGGCTACAGTTTTTACTAACGTATCAACATCGAACCATATTACTTCACTGCTTGATATCAATAGGCCTCTACCAAGGCTAGCTACTGTATCATATTCCCAGCTTCCGTGTGCATTAGCACGTGTACATTATACAATCGAGTCTTATATTCAGTTAACGAGTTCTCATTAACGTTGAGATAGTTTTGCTTATGTGTAGACCAACACGTGTGTTGGAAATATTTAACCGAACACTATCTGAGTTAATTTGTGAGAACCTTTCACCACTTAATCGTTGAAGATAATTGTCTAACTGCAGGTGTTATGTTCAGAGTAGAGTGTGGTAGAAAGATTAGACGGGACTAGGGTTGCCATCTCTCATTTCATTTCATAAAGGAAATTACTTGGTATATTGTATGTATGTATATTGTATCATTTTAATATAATATATCAGTGGATACTGAAGAGTAAGTAGATCTTGTCTATTTTGTATTAGCGTTTACGATGCTTAACAGTAAATATTTAACCTAATTGAATAATAAAAAATGTTTTACTATAACTCTTTATTAACTTTTAATATCTACCATCTGCCACATATGCTATTGTTGAACGTATTCGCTGAGCTGCAAAAATATGAAAAATATTTTTTAGTGTAAAAAACCAGGGGCCGTTCATAAAATATGTCACACAAAATTTACCTTTTTCAAACCCCTCTCTCCTTCGTTATACTTTGTCTCATTTTTTAGGACCTCTCCCATTCATGTTGTGTCACCAATAATATATTCTTCCATATATGTAGAAATATACCTGTATATACGCGGGAAAGCGGCACAAAGGTTTTTAGTCGGGAGGAGTCCGGCATAACCCTCACGCTATTTCTTGGCAGTGTGAGGATATCCTTGGTAGGACTTTCCCGTGTATCTATACATATAATAAAAATGAAGTGCCGGTATGTAATATCAAAATAACATTATTTACTGATTGGGTATGAAAGTATACAAGCTTCTGATGACATAAATGCGATTTTTAAAATCTTTGTCGGTTTGTCTGTCTGTTTGTTCCAGGTAATCTCCGAAACGGTTGGACCGATTTTGACGGGAATTTCACTGGGAGGCAATTAAAATTATAGTGGGTTACTTAGGCTACTCTAATTTATATTTCTTTAATCCAATTAAAAAAATACGCGTGCGGAGCTGCGGGTACAGCTAGTATAAAATGAAAGTAAGCAACGCAAAAAGTATTTTATGAACGGTCCCTAATAACGTCATATAAACCATAATAACTTACAGATTCACCTAGACCAGACAGTATGTATGTAATAAAAAAGCGGATTTGCAAGGACCTGTATTCGATTGTGCTGCGACCATCATACATATTATGGTAAACATATCACAGTGATTCTTAATTACTTGGTCGGGATTCCTTCTGGATTCTTCTCGCGCGCCCCGTGAGGGGCGTGCGGGGAGACCGCATCAGGGTGTCCCGTCTGGTGGTAGTATCAATCGACCCCGTGGTCGGGATTCGAGAGCAACTAATATATATATAGCTGTTGAGAGGCATGCAGGCCGGCATGACAACGACGACTAACAATGGATTGTAATCTCTCGATGGTGATCGTTGTTTTCGGAATTAGACTGTGCTCACTATCAAGCATAGTGACTTCACTTTACCGTGATAGAATAAAAAATGCATAAAAAATTATTTTCCCAAACATTGTTATCATAAAACGTTCCATAACAACTTATAATACAAGATATACATACAAAATACAGATGGTAACCCTTGATAGAGCCGTGACCGGTAGCACGTGGTTGTAACAAAACATTAGCATTTGAACATTAATCATTAATGATAACATCTATTTGTGAAAACGCGTGTTTTAAAATACATTATCTAGTAAACAGACTCATCGTATATGTATGAACTGATGAAATAATATACTTATTAGGGCTTTTCAGATGTCATTTTCCTAAATAACTTATTATTGAAGTGGAGACTTCTTTAGGCGCGTTGAGCGGTATTTTTGGCAGGAGATAAATTTATAATTTCACGTAATAACATGCTACGTAAGTTTGCACGGCCGTATTGCGCTTGTGCGGGCGGCTTGCGTGAGACTAGCGACGCGTAGTATAGGGGTCAGTGTACATGTTATATTGATATTTTGCAGTTCACCATACGTTTGATTGTTTAATAAACTTTATAAAATTGTAGATATATATATTTATAGATATATAGATATGAAAACCACAGTAATGCTTAATAATTTCAATGAACAAAATCTGAAAATTAAATATTGTCATTCACACTATAATTAATATGAGAATTCAAAAGAGAACACATTTATTTCATTGCTTTGAGTGTTCACGTCCTTATGATTGCCTCGACTGTTTTTTAGAAGTGCTTTGTATATCTTCAGATTATACATTAGTTTTATTTAAGTCAGGTTAACTAGCTAATACCGGCGATTTCATCTACGTCGTTTACTATCTTAACAATATATTTTATGTAGACAGGAAAAAACATAACCATTACACAAAAACTTTACATCGCTGAACGCCTATGAGCACTTCATAAAGATCGTAGTTTCTTAAAACTTTAATATCTATATTAAATGTAGTAGCTCCGTGATTATTTATTTTTAACCGACTTCGCAAAAAACAAGGAGGTTACTATGTTTGGCTGTAAATATTTTTTTTAATGTATGTTAGTGAATCGATATCTTTTTCAATTGCGAACCGATTTTAATGATTCTTTTTTTATTTGAATTGGCTATACTCAGGGGGTGGTCCCATATTATTTCAAATATACTGTTAGGTAGCACAAATATTCATATTTTTTTATGTAATTTGCTTAATTTAATTATTTATTTATTTTTCACTTTTCAATATCTTATTGGTTTTTGATATTGAAGTCGGTTTATTTTATTTTTTTAGATATTGGTCAAGTGTCTAAGAAGTGAAATGGAAAAAAAAACGAAATATGTCCAGTTGTTTTTGATTGATGCGCGTACAACGACTGATCTCTATCATTTTCAATTTTATTTATATACTAGAGATGCCCGCGACTTCGTCTGCGTGTTATCTGATTAAAAAAAATAGTTACTAATAAAATCATTCGAATGTATTAAGTCCATTTACTTTTCTCTGGTTAATTACAGTCACGTCGTCATTATAGTTGCAATAACTTTTGATAGAGTGAAGCGATTTTAATGAAACAAAGATTAAATTTTTCTCGAGGATATACTTTATCATTGTCTTGGCGAGGTTTTATCGTGAACTTAGTAGTTTTGCAGCGATCTGTGTTAAAACAAATAGACAGACAGACATTTCTAAAGATGATTGAAATGTATTTTATTACTTATTCTTAGACACCTTCAACATTTTTTTTAATAAAAATATATAAAGTACAGACACGTTAGGTTTACAGTCTTATTATATGTACAGCTAATCCTTCTTTATATATAAAAATGAATGTTTGTATGTTTGTCCCCTATACATGCCGAAACTACTGATCAGATTATGATAATAATTTAGGAGGGTATTCTGGGGACACCCGAGAAGGTTCCTGTATCAAAAAATCTATATATATAAATGTTTTCTTAAATATATTAATGAAATTGTTTGACTTAAAAAAAGAAAGTGCTTTTTCTTCTTATTTAAACTTTTTACAATACATTTGATATTGTTTTGACATGTTTGACATATTTCAATCAAACATAAGTTATCACAATTAATCAATTGATAATCAATAAAAAAAAATCACTATTAGAAAGGTATGTTAGATTACTTTTTATTTTTATAATTGTTTCAATAATTGATCACAATAAAATTATCAAAATTCTATAACATGACGTGCGTTGCTGGAATGATTTGAAATAAAATAATAAAATCCATAGAAAATTAATTAGTGTTACGTTTACATAAAAATACGAGACACCATATTTCTGAGTTTAATATTTCAGCCAAAAAAAATAAATTTACGTGAAATAGAAAATAAATGTTACAATTACAAATTTCTAAAGTTATTAGATACGGGTTTCGCGTATAGTTTACAAATTCTTATTAAAACAAATAGCTAAATCAAACTTAAAATTTTATGGAGATAAAATGTACTTTTTACAGCATGTTAATTGATGGATTTGGTTAGAATATAATAACTATAAGACAGTAAAATTATTGCGTTGTTGCGAGGATAGTAAATGGTGCGCGAAGCTGAGGGTCAAAGAAGCAATCCAGGAGATACCGGGAAGACGTTTCTTGGCAATATATATAGTATAGTTTGGATTCACAATTGGACCCGGTAGGTGTCCCTACAGTGGGGTTCTGAGATTATTTGTGTTTGGGAATAAAATCGGAACCCGTAATAACCGATATGGAGCAGACGAAGTTGCGCGGGTCAACTAGTATAATATAAATAGAAGATATAATATAAAGGAGATAATAAAACGTTCGATAATCATAACGTTGGCAATTTTAATTTTAAGTGTTTAGATATGGGGCATTCCATGCCAAATCACCGAGTTTTTTTTTCGACCCCTTTCGATTTGGCTAAAAATTTGGTATTATTTTCTACCCTACTAATAACATTTTTCTGAATTTTTTCAGATTTTTTTACCTAACACAAAAAAAGTTACGAATTAAAAAAAAAAAACGCTCTTTTTTTTCAAATTGCTATAACTTTGACACAAATTGACCTTTTGGCACTTTTTTTTTTGTTTATTCTTGTTTTTAAATGTAGTTTTTAGAAAAAAATTCAAAAAAATTTTCAGAAGTAAAGAACAATAAAATATTTTAGTTTTTTCAAGAAAACCGTCATTTTTTCGAAGTTCGACACTTTGGATTTTCAATTTTTTTGTCTCAAAAAAAACTTCAACTAAAACTGTATTTAACCCCACTATTCCCATTTTGTGCCCACTTATTCTTCTAATTTTTTTTTTCGATTGAAAAAAAAAAGTTTTTTCAAGTTTTGCTTATTTTCTTAAACTTTGCACTAAAACGATTTTGGTTGGCTTTTATAACCTCAAAAGTAAAAAAAAAATAAACTAAAAAAAACATAAACTGTATTAATAAGAGTAAAATTATTTTTGTTAACTTCAAAATTTTTTTTAAGTAAAGTGTTCTCAATTTTTTAATTTTTTTTTAGTTTTGTCTTTTTCCGCGAAATAGTTGCTTTAAAAACTTTTTTTAAAAAGGTAAAGGTAAAGTCCTTTTCTTCATCACAAAAGTCCAAACAACACTGTGTGATCAAGAAACCGAGGAAACAATCGCTGAATCAACGCAAATAATTAGAATATTGAGATTGTATAAATTATAAAACATTATACTTAAATAAAATAATTTTACTTTTATTAATACAGTTTATGTTTTTTTTAGTTTATTTTTTTTTTACTTTTGAGGTTATAAAATCCAACTTAAATAGTTTTAGTGCAAAGTTAGCAAAGCAAAATAAGCAAAATTTGAAAAAACTTTTTTTTTTCAATCGAAAAAAAAAATTACAAGAATAAGTGGGCACAAAATGGGAATAGTGGGGTTAAATACGGTTTTAGTTGAAGTTTTTTTTGAGACAAAAAAATTGAAAATCCAAAGTGTCGAACTTCGAAAAAATTACGGTTTTCTTGAAAAAACTAATATATTTTATTGTTCTTTACTTCTCAAAATTTTTTTAAATTTTTTTCTAAAAACTACATTTAAAAACAAGAATAAACAAAAAAAAAGTGCCAAAAGGTCAATTTGTGTCAAAGTTATAGCAATTTGAAAAAAAAGAGCGTTTTTTTTTAATTCGTAACTTTTTTTGGGTTGGGTAAAAAAATCTGAAAAAATTCAGAAAAATGTTATTGGTAGGGTAGAAAATAATACCAAATTTTTAGCCAAATCGAAAGGGGTCGAAAAAAAAACTCGGTGATTTGGCATGGAATGCCCCATATATAACTTGGGTTATGTTTTATCAATACTAATGTATGTATATATAAATACAACATACCAAGTATATATATAGTGTTTACAGTTATCAATTAAAATAAAATATAAACAACAATGAAACTTGCGATGTTTCATCGTAACAAAACACGTACAGATAAAGACTCATCAATATTATCTTCTATTAGAAAACGGTACATAAAATTTCGTAGATAGCTATTTTTATAATAAACTAGCTGTGCACGCGACTACTTATGTGTTTTATATTTGTATTAGAAAACGGTACATAAAATTTCGTAGATAGCTATTTTTATAATAAACTAGCTGTGCACGCGACTACTTATGTGTTTTATATTTGTCGCTGTTGTCATTTGATCATAAATTGTTGAGTTAATCCGAAATCAAAATAAGAAATACTTTTTTCAATTTAGGCCCTGAGAAGGAGCTTATGAGCGTCAAAACTACCACCAGTTCGAAAAATAAGCCAGTCATCGAGAAGAACCGGCAAAAAACTCGATCTGGTTTATCTTTTCATCATACATGTATTTACAACCTTTGGAAATGGATAAAATATTATCTAAATATTAGGTCTTTACCTATGAAATTGCCGTTTTGTATGAAAAAATTTAAACGAATTTTTTTCCTGTGTTTTTTATTTGTATTAATCGAAGTAATCACCCATGCAATCAATGCATCTTTGCCAATGCAGTGGCAGTTTATTGATGCCCTTCTTAAAGAAATCAGCTGGACGGGAGGCAACAAATTCTTCAAAGGCATTTTGTACTGCCTCTCGGGTATTGAATTTTTTTCCCGCCAAGGAGTTATCCAAATTCTGGAAAAAGCAGTAGTCTGTAGGCGCAAGGTCTGGTGAGTAGGGCGGATGACGGAGAACTTCCAACCCCAGTTCTTGCAACTTGGAGACCGTCTGCTGTGCAGTATGAGGTCGCGCGTTGTCGTGCAGGAGCAGCGGAGACGAGCGATTAACCAATGCTGGTTGGAGATGTGCCAGCTTCTCCTTCATTGTGTTCAGTTCTTCACAGTACACATCTGCAATATTGCTCACCTCGTTTGGTAAGAAGCTGTGATGAATCACACCGGCGCTAGACCAACAAACAGTGACCATCACTTTTCTAGGGGTAAGTTTTCGTTTAGGTCATTGTTTAGGTGCTGAACCAGAATCCAACCAACTTGCTGAGCGCTTGCGGTTATCAAACAGAATCCGTTTTTCATCACAGGTAACAATGCGGTTCAAAATTCCTTCATTTGTGTGTCTGTTGAGCAGTGCAAGGCACGTCTCGACGCGTACTTCGCGCTGGCGATCATTGAGTTTGTGGGGCACCCATTTGTCAAGCTTTTCTACCTTGCTAATTTGACGCAAATGGACCAATATTGTTTTGACGCTAACGTCGAAAGCTGCTGCTAATTCAGCCTTAGATTGTGTATCATCAGCTTCCACAATCGCCTTTAATTCGTCATTGTCGACCAAAGTCTTCGGACGACCGCGAGGTTCATTTTTCAGGTCGAAATTCCCAGAACGGAAGCGAGCAAACCAATAACAGGTGGTGCGTTGGTTTGTAGTGTTAGCTCCGTAAACGTCGTTGATGTTGCGTGCCGCTTGTGCCGCGTTGCTGCCACGACGGTACTCATATTCCATAATTACTCGAATCTTTAACGTATCCATGATGACAAAAAAGATTGAAATGCGATGAAAATATAACACTAATCAATAAAGAAATGACTACTTTTGGAAAAAGAATTCCATGTATTTAAAATAAAATTAATTTGAAATTAGAATTCTTAGCCAAACAAAAATTATTTTGATTTGAAATGGCCAGTACTGCAGAACGGCAATTTCATAGGTAAAGACCTATTATTTTTTATTTAAATGTATAATGTTCTGCGCCACTACCTAGTAGTGAAACTAGCTTTAGTCCGTGGTTTCGCTTGCGTTAATGTAGATTTAACCTATCTCTCAGGAACAGTGCTGTTTTTCTGGTTATAAAGTACTCTATGTCCTTTTCTGTATACAATGCAATGTGCAATGTGTGTCCATAATATAATGACGACCGGTTCAGTTGTTAAAGTTTGCTCAATGCTCGATGCTCAAACAAAAGCTTTATTTACATGTACCCATTAATATACAGGTCAGGTCAGATAATATGCACAAAACTACCACATCTTCTCCTTTTTATAAACGTAACAAAATAATTATTTATAGTAAGCCAAAGGGCTACAAAGAACTATTACAACATCATTACATAGTATAAAACAAAGTCCCCTACCGCGTCTGTCTGTCTGTCTGTTCGCGATAAACTCAAAAACTACCGAACGGATTTTCATGCGGTTTTCACCGGTGGATAGAACGATTGATGAGGAACGTTTTAGTATATAATTTGTCAAGGATTTTTTCATAATCAGGGCGGGACAACGTCTGCCGGGCCCGCTAGTATTACATAAATTATAAATCAACGAAAACTACCTACTTTCTTACTGCTATGTTTTTAGAAGAAACTTACGTTTAAAAATTATTTTGAAAGCATACATATAAAACATATAAATTCAATATCCTTCTTTCCTTTTTCTTTTTTGTTTCATATTTACTAGTATGTTTTTATAATATACCTTATTTAGTTTATATGTACTCATTAACATACAAGTAAAACATATATATACCTAACACAGAAGCGTACTAAAGAAACAAACTCACATTCGTTTATAACATTAGTTAGTATAGATGACAGGAAAAACACTAAGTAAGTTTTCCTGATTTCCATAGTGATCGATCAAAGGATGTCAAGTTATCTATCTGAGACGTACAATATCAATATTCATTTTTATATGTATATATTTATACATTACAACGAAAATCGGTCCGATATTATTATTAGTAAGTCTAACAAAAGTCTGAAAACGTACATTCAAAGAACTCGTTCCAGTTTGATATATTTTTAAAGAATTTCACGTTGTCTACATGATCTCGTAGCGAATGATTCATAATCCGTAATGCGTAATTGAATGAGATACAATGAATCATTTCGTTCATTCGTTTGTATTATACGTAAGTATGTGTTAGCACTAAATCTAATGAATGGTAGCGTCATTTCTGGGAGTTACGTCAACTCGCTCCGAATAAAAAGACAAATTGTCGCCCGTAATATATGTTTAAATAACGCTATACATTTTATATTTTCAAGAAAATCAATTATTTTATTACAATTTTAATGAAAGCATATACTTAGAAATATATATGTAATATACATACAACATACAATTAATAACACTAGTCTGCAATGAAATCCCTCTTCAATAAAAGTAATATAAAGATTTCAAAGCGTTGAATCTCCATCGGTTTTCGGTTTTTTGCATCGCGTCGTCACTTTTTAAGGTGGTAGAGCCACGCTGAAGCTATTACTGGTTTCAGCATGAATGGGTAGGCTCGCCCGGGGTAGTAGTGGTAGGGTGGCCTCTCACAGAAAACCGACGTGAAGTAACAGTGCTTACATTGTTAGGTAACCCCCCTCCTCCCTCCCCTACCCTCCCCCTAAACAATTTAAGGTCGGCAACACAACAGTGATGCCTTTGTTGTTTCAGTTGTCCATAGTCGACGGTAACCATTTACCATCAGATGGACTGTCTGCCTGTTTAATAAAAAAATAAAGATATATAAAGATTTAGCGATATGATTTTTTTTCTTCTATGATAGATACATAGGTTCAAAAATACATCTGAAAATCCTTTAAATTTATCTCCGCCACCAAACCATATTAAGCTAGGTTTCATAAAAAACTTTATTAAAGCTATAAATAAGAACACCTTAATACGAAATTTCCCAGAATCTGTGACGTGAAATTGGAAGAAGAAGTATTCGTAAGTTCATAAATACGAGAGCTCATTATTGGATTATATTATAGCATATATATATTATAGATATTATAGCATCAGTTTTAATACGAAGTCGAAAAAACATTAAACGTCACGAACCGCTTTTGTAAAGCGTGTGATGGTTTTTACGCCAAAAAAAAAACTGACAATAACAAAACCCCATTTAAGAACTTCATTCTGTTTATAGATATTTAAAATGTAACAAGTCTCAGAAAATCATTTTTTTGGATTTAGGGTTTTCCGCGATAATTTTGTTGCTGTATCAGATGAACCTGGTGAAACGTTTCACCAAGTTATATGGCACATAGAAAAAAGCTATAATGCATAATTGTCAGAAAGACTTTCTGATGATTTTTGTTGGTTTGTTTACTGCTATACTTTAATTGATAAAACGAAAAGTAAGGAAACAATATAGGCTATAGTGGTTAGAACTTAGAATATACTAGAAGAATTATTCAACAAAATTACTAACAATTTTACTGTGACGCACGTTTGGACTTAGAAACATTTTTATTACTAGTATGCTATCATACGTATTTAAGGATAACTTGTGTGGGAAAATATCATTTTTTAGAAAAGAAAAATAACGTGTCGCAAAAATTATGCGAGGTGACGTATTTTTTTCTTTTTGTTAAGTATCGACTCGCGCACATCAAGTCTTTATATATAAAAATCAATGTTTGTATGTTTGTCCTCTATGCATGCCGAAACTACTGAACAGATTGTGATAATAATTTAATTTATATAAAATAATTTATAAAAAAAAAACTATATATAAGTGTTTTTTTTAATACGTTAATGAAATTATTTGCCTTAAAGAAAGAAAGGGGTTTTTGTTCTTATTGGAACATTTTACACTATATTTCAATATTATTTTGACATAAATGTCATATTTCAATTAGATATAATTAGCTATTTACTCGGCTACAGAATTAGCCACATTAGGTCAAAACATTCCGGGTAAGCCATGGCTTTATAAGTATTGTGACTGTTAAAAGTTTGCTGCGTCTACTATTTGTAGACTGACGATCTATCTGTAGAGGTGTGCTCTCCAGTCCATCTTGCAGAGCAGAGAATCTGGGACCACTGAATATGTGAATGTTGGTTGGATGAAGGCACTCTAGAACACATTTTTTTCAATTGGCCTGAGTTAGTATTGTATTGTATGATATTTTATCTAACAATATACTACGTCCGTCTGATTTTAACAAAGGCAAAAAGGTGTGTAATTTCTTTTTTTTTCAATACTCTGGCTAATCTTATATTTTTTAACAAAATTAAACTTTACGATAACACAATCACTAACAGTAATTATTATGTAAATACATATTTATTTAAGGCATGATGTCTGTAAGTGTTGTGTTTGTCTTTGTGTAACTCAGAGGCCTAATCTGTAAAAACTAAATTATATAAAACAAAAATAATACTAATGGAGCTGGTTAGAAGGTAATACAATAAAAACTATAAGCCGGTAAAATTATTGCGTTGTTGCGAGGATAGTAAACGGGGGGCGGCGGTGAGGGCCACAGGAGCAACCCAGTGGATACCGAGAAGACATTTCTTGCCAATATATATAGTATAGTTTGAATTCACAATTGGGCACGGTAGGTGGCGCTACAACCGGGTTCTAGGTTTTTTTTAATTTTCCGCGTTTGAAAATAAAATTGGAACCGGAAATAACCGATTTGGCGCAGACGAAGTTGCGCGGGTCAGCTAGTATAATATATGCATTATTAATATATGCATATTAATAGCATATATAAAAATTGTAAGGAGGGAAGAAAAACATTTTTTGCATATCAATGTACCGTAGCAGTAAAACTCAGTGGAAATAAATGAAGAAATAACTATACTTTGCTATAAATATTTAACCATATAACATTTTACAGTCTGACAATCAGAATGCCGAATCCAAGTTTTGACGCCCACCCTTAAAGTGAGCGCATCGTAACACGTATACTTTACGATTTTGTTATATTATATACATCATACTAATTATGAAAACACTTTTGATCTATATTAATATCTTGTGTATACGCAATAGTAAGAGGTAGATACGAAAATACCTAGCTAATTCAAATATGGGAAATATTTGTAAATAACTGAAAAATAAAAACATATTATATCTATTGTAATTTTTCGTTTATGTACATTATCCTAGTTCTGATTCCGAGAAAATATATTATTTAAAAAAATACTCAGATATTCTGTTTACACGAAAATATGTGTGCAAAACATAAAGTCCCGGTTTTCAGAAAATAAAAAATCAATAAGTATCCTACGAAGAAAAGCGACTTACGCATATATTCATGTCATCAAAATTATCCACTTGGCCAAGAGCCAAAGAGTTACCGAGAACTGAATATTACTTTGAAAACACGAATTTCCAAGTAAATCCATTGCAGTAGATTGACACGATCGAAATAGCATATACTCACGCTATAATTTTGACGGGTCAGTTCACCTATATAAATAAATAGCGGGCCCGGCAGACGTTGTCTCGCTCTGATAACAAAAAAAACGTAGACAAATTATATACCTAAACCTTCCTCGTGAATCACTCTATCTACTGGTGAAAACCGAATGAAAATTCGTTTAGTGCTTTTTGAGTTTATCGCGAACAGACAGACAGACGTATCAGAGGACTTTGTTTTATAATATGTAATGATGATAAAATTACCGAACATAAGACAGTAAGGAAATCTTAAAAAAATATTGACCAATTGAAAGATTAGTGTTCCGTTGTCCATATAATCCTGTATTATTTCATTTTATAAACGTGTTGTAAAGAAAAAAATTGGTGTCATTTCCTTCTTTACTACACCCGTGCGAAGCAGGGACGAGCAGTTAGTATGATATATTTTATATTAGTATACTGATATATTATATTAATTTGAATGAATTCTATAAAAACTATAATTTACTTCTGAATTCAACTCATATATTACAGTTACTCCTACTACTACTACTACTACATACTACATGTAGTATTATGAATTATTATGTATTATAACTCTTGAAAAATTCATATTTCAAGCATAAAAAAATTGATAGTTCGGTTATTTCTTGAGAATCTTTGTCTAAATGTATAAACTTAGACGTTGGTATATTAGAAAATTTATATACTTCAATACTGTTTGATCAATCACAATAGAATTTGGTACATGCGTGTTCTCATTGATTGTAATGTTACCTATTTTATTATATTTTATCAATAGATGGCGCTATATTGTGTTATTTTAAACTTGATTACGTAATTTAATGGGGACGAAGCCGCAGCCAATTGTCATTTTACTATACAATTATCATGACAAGAATGTATGGAATGTCTAATTCATAGAAACTGTACCTGCAATGCAACAAGAACTATGCAGTTTAAGTGTTAAACTGGAAGCCATAAAAATAAGTGTGCCTCACTTCTAGACAATTAAATTATCACTTACAGAGTCATTAACAGTATAAAAATAAATATGTAGGTGTTATATGTCAACAGTTTTTGCGTTGTTTTTTATGGCCACATGTCACTAGTTAAGAAGTTTTGACAACATATACTTGGATAAGCCAGGGATAAGGCTAAATAGATGAAGCTTTTTACGTTTGGCTGACCAGATAACCACTTTGCAACCATCTGTAATACGTTTAGTGGAGACATGCAGTATTTGGCTTCAGGCAATTTCGAAACGATTTCGAAACGATATTTTAAGGATATTTTCAGTAATATTCAGCCACGTTAGGGTTGGATCTGTATTAAATGTGACCCGTCGAAGATCGAAATAAATGCATGAGCAGTTCCCGATTGTCGACAAGGAGGTTCTTTGTGGAAGCACCGTGGGTATTTTTAAAGAGTATGCCTACCTGTTTAGGCTGCACAGTATCCATATAGTTTTTGTATCAATGTTTGGCAAATTAATTCTCAAATGCTGTTCAGCTATAAATAATATCGCTTTCGTAGATATAATTTTTTCATTTTCCCTGTAACCCTGACCGTTTCACCGGTAAATGCGAAAAGCAAGTCTATTTCGTAGAAATTTGGCTTTGCTGACGTGTATATACCAAAATATATAAATTGACGTAAATCAACTGTAAGTACTTTCAAGGAGTCTATTACGATAGCACTCAATGCCGCCAAGTTATAGGAAATTGAAAAAAATCATAATTTCCTATGAATTTTATATGGAAAAACTAAAATGATTTAGTATATAGTATAATATTTTGTTGGGGAATAAAAACAAATTGTTGTTCAACTTAAGTCTGTTTTCATATTACATTTAATATAAGCAAAATATTATAGATTTATCGGACTTCCGACCACTTCACCTTAACGTATACCGTATAATTTACTTGATAAAAACAAAAATGGACATATCGGACATAGCGAGCGTTGTTGTTATCTTGACGTATTACGTTTATTCAGTGAGTTTTATGATAGCGGCCCGTGGAAAATAACCGATGAATTAATTACGCAATTGTATTGATTTCGTACATTAATTATGTTGTCTCATTATAAGAAAGCGACGAGTGTCCGTCTATAAGTGGAGTTAATAACATCAACATCGCTTATCAACATTTAATAATGGTGGTTGGTTTCAAGGTTTTTTATATTTTATAGAATTTACCGTTTGACCAAAACTTCACTTATCATAAAATGACAATGTAGTCTCAGACGTTAAACTCGTTAATCCTAGAGAGACCGACTCACAGGTGTAGCTACTGGTAGACACTACCGCCACATTTACCTCTTCTGAAAAACAGCTTTTCTCGCTCACTGGATATTCTATCTTCGT
This sequence comes from Antheraea yamamai, assembly GCA_036509395.1. Lineage (NCBI taxonomy): Eukaryota > Metazoa > Arthropoda > Insecta > Lepidoptera > Saturniidae > Antheraea > Antheraea yamamai. The sequence goes on along the minus strand of AP028437.1, from coordinate 8,770,121 downwards.
CCTCAGGAGTAGCTATTATTCGTCACAGGACTTTTCCTTTAAGAGCTGTACGTAGCTGTAGACTGCAATGACCACGTAACTAAATTAGTAAAATTTATTAACCCAAATTCCTTATAGACACATAGTAAGAAAAACATAAATGTACATTCGACATAATCATTAATAATTTAAAAGAATGTGACGTAAAAGTGCGAGGATTCGTTACAATAAAAAGGCTCGGAAATGACGCAGAATGGTAACGTATCTGTGGTTATTCATTGGCCACTACAAGATGGTTCATTATAAAACTGAGAAACGTTTTAAGCATTACAGGTTTGGGCAAACCCTTTTACCTTTTTTAACATTTACTCCACTGATCAATATGTATTTTTTGTTCATGTTATGTAGTGATCGGTCGACCTAATGTCGTAGGAATGCAGTCTGCTTGATATTTACCTTAGAGTGAGAATATTAATATAGGTTTTTCGTACATTTTTCGATATTAAAAGTGGAAAAAATGGTAGGGCAATAAAACATGTTCAACGTACCGACGTAACGTAAAGGATTACATAGATATCATAAAACACATATCTTATATAAAATAAACATACATATATATAAAAATACTTGACACAAAAGTTCGGTTGATGTGAAAGCTCTTTTTTTTCTTGTTAGATGGTCAAATTACCCTTTAAAATATAACTGGAGGATTAGGAAATGCATGATTACCAACATTTTTATTTTATTTTTACTTGATTAAAGATTGAAAATACGAAATGGATGTTATCAAAATTTATTCTTAATATTGTTGTTTAAATTTTTTACAGTTAACTTTACACTCTCAAATTAATCTAAAGAAACTAAAATTAACTTGTTTTGTTTATGCAGTTAATTTTACACCGCACTCAGTATATTATCAGCCTTTGATAATGAGTGTCTCTAGTTTGCAAGAATACAACCAGGATTTCTGAAATCAACTGCTCTTGAGACTTTTGTAAAACGAACGTACACCAAGCTTCATATTCCTTCCAAGCATCGTCTTTACTGACGTTGTCTAAGGTACCTTCAAAGTGTATTCGGCCATTTTCGTTTAACTTCGCCCTCTGAACTGCATCCATTGCTTTTTCCACGTCTTCCACATTCTAATTTTTAAAGTATATATGTCACATCATTTTTAATTATCAATTAACCATATTAATAAAATACGAAACAATAATATAACTACTAAATCTTACTTCAGGGACACAAGAATAATCGTTGCTGCGTAGTGTACATGTAGCTACGGGGTGGTCAAGTAATCCCATTTTACGTTACCCTCCTTGGGATCTGCTTATTTGTGTTTAACTTACGCCAGTTAAATACTTGTTATATGCGCCTTAAATTCCTTCCTCTGCTGCTTCCCAAGTTTAAGAATAAACAAACTGATGTATGCTAAATAATAAATTCAATATTAAAAAATAGTCGCATACTGGGTAAATACGGAACTGCTTTCTTGATATTTCGGTTATTTATTTTTAGAATGGGAGAACCTGTGCAAAGTTGTGATGACGAGATGCTATCGCCATATTTATGTCTACTGAAAAGCAGACTGTTCTTCTTGCTATTCTGAATCCTTAGCAACATAGACCAATGGGTGTTCCATGTTAGATCTGTATTCCATTCTTAGATGTAGCTATTTAAACTCTGCTAGGACTGCATTATTATAGGGGTTGACTATGCATACCTATAGATTGCAGTGACTCAAATAATATTTTTTTAAAACCCAAATTCCTTGTTGACTCGTCGTAAGAAAAATATGAATGTACATTTGCGGTAACAGCTCCTAATTTAAAAGAATGTGACGTAAAAGTGTGAGAATTCGTCAGAATCGAAACGCTTTGAAATGACGCAAAACTATAACGTGTCCGTGATTATTCATAAACCACCACAAGATGGCTCATCACAAAACTAAATAAAATTTTATTCATGACCGGTTATAGGCGAATCTTTTACCCTAGACTTTGAGTAGGTAACTACTAATATAAGTCTATAAACATAACCTGTGAATAATTAAAAAAGTTTAACAAAAGAAGAAAAAAAATGAAATTTAGTAAAGATGTGATCAATAACACTTGTAGCTATGTAAAATTGCTAAAGAATCTTCTATACATTCGAAACATAAAAATACAGTTCTGTTGGGGTCAATCAATTCAAAACACTAAACATATCGCTATAGGATGATGACCACTCGATGCGGAATTTTTCATAGATGATTCCAGGCTACTTTTTTTTAGATTTGATTAACTCTATGCTATTTTTTTAATGCTCAAATTAGTGTACAGGAATCAACTAGTTAATGCATAAATATAATTATGTATTGTTAACTTTCTCGGCGAAAGTTCGTAATTGTCTAAAATATGATATTATTACAAAGTTGTAATAACATGGAAAAAGTCACCTTAAACCAGGATATTCAATACTGTGAGAATAGTGGGTTTTCCTTGTGATAATACTCAATTGTTTATCAATTCGCATGAGATAATAGTTAATGCGTAATACGTAGTAACGACTTTTTATTCCTTTATGACGCTATAAAGAAAATTGAGACGTCGCGCTTTGTAAATAACACTTACAGAGATGACGTCATTCGGGTTTTTTATAATAACCTGTTAAGAAGAGACAAACACACAAATATTGTCAATCGAATTCCAAATGGTATTTTATTAAAGTTTGTTACTGCAGAACTTTTGTCTTTATAAACCGGATTAGAAAATTCTTTTTTTAATGGAAAGAGGAGATTTTCGAGAGCATAGCGTTTTAATTTCATTAGCATCTGACCTTGGACTTCGAAGATAAGTCGGGGAACACTCCAAAATCGAATAGGGGATGTATAGTGTGATTGAGATATTGGTAGGTTAGTTAGTTAGTAGTTAGGTTAGTAGGTAGGACAATGTATGACTAAGTAGGTACCTACTTAACTATGATCAAGGATGTTATGGTGGATTTTTTTAAAGTCAGTTTTATCTTTTGTAATTTGTTGTTATAGGTATTTTTTAAGTATTAATTTACCTAAGAATACACAAATTGCTACAAAAAGAAAAAGGGATGCATCTAACTAAAAATAAAGCAGACAAAATTCTATAACATAGTCGGTGCAAAGTACATTTATCTCGTCATTGGATTAAGTGTAATTTGATAACAGAAGCTCATAGGTGAAAACGCTAATGCACCTTTTTTTCTCATTCCGAACTTATGTAAAAGGCAGGTACACCCCTCCTTCCTTGAACGGCAGCGTATTATTTGCTTGCTTGCTGTTTACACAAGAATACATTCCATATTATATGGTCACTGTCAGCTTTGATTAACGAACAAATGAACGTAGATCTAAATCCTTCATAATACGTAACCTTGAGAGTTGTGACGGCTCCAGCGCCAGTATGTGTTGTTAAGAACACTCCCTTCGAAACAAAATAGAGCAAACTCTGATATTTTGCAGAAATATTGATGACAGTATTACTATTACAATGGATGGTAGAGATTGCACCATCCTTGAACACCAAATAGCCTTTTTTTAAGCAAAATAGTCCTACGACCTTTACACCACCTCCGGACTAGACAGAAACCTATTGTTTCGTTGTACAAAAGATTTTCTCAATGGTGATCAACAATTGAATTACCGCAGTTCCTATGTCTTTAGTACAGTGTTTGTTGTCTGTTATAGGGAAGGTTATTTCTGTTAGAACACCAAATATATTTATCAAAATATATGTAAAACATGTGGAGAGACAGTAAATAATCATTATTATATTATATACTAGCTTCTGCCCGCTACTCGAATAGTTACTTTGGGCTAACGCTGGCACGCAGCAGAAGCTTTCAAAAGGAAAAACGATATTGAAACATTGTTCATTGGCGCTCCGCTCCTATTGGTCGTAGCGTGATGATATATAGCCTATATCCTTCCTCAATAAATGAGCTATCTAACACTGAAAAATGTTTTCAAAGCGAACCATTAGTACCAAATATTACCCCCTACAACCTCACAAACTTTACCTCTTTATAATATTAGTATAGATTACAGTGTTTGAACCATTGGAAACGATGTAAGTAATTTAGATATTTTTCAACAAATAAGTACATATACAGCAAGGCGCGCGTTTAGTGCGTTTTTAGTGGGAGACGTTTATGGAATAATTGTATTATTAATTCCCTGTTTACATTTAGGAGACATTTTCATAAGCCTCTTCTTAGCGCTCATCTGCATTACATAAGGGATATCTTTCTTCAAAACATCTTCTACAAAACTTTTTATTGATAAATTTATTGATTTAAGCCATGCCTTCATTTGTCAACAATCAATTATAATAATTATATGAAGTATATAGATAACATTTATTTTCTAGAATTAGTTTTGAAACTAAGTTATTTACAACTATATAAATCAAAATCAATAATATTATATTTATGCTTTAACAAGACGCTTATGAACATTAAAACACTACGATTAGGAAGATTCAGTTATCGACAAAAGCCCAGAAGGGACTCGATAGGATTTATCTTTTTCTGTGTATATAGTTTTATTAATATTATAGAAAAGAGGTAGTTCATATTCAGACATAAGTATCTAATAGATGTATGTACCTAATAAATATAACAGATGTCTGAAAACTATATATTAAGCATATTAGAGTTATTGACACCATTTAGCGAAGGCCATATGAGAATAAATTCTTAAATAGTTATAATAAAGGCAATAGGTGGATTTAGGTGGTAGAGCCACACTGAAGATATTACTGGTTTCAGCATGAATGGGTCGGCTCGCCCTGGGAACTACCACCCGACTCACAGAACCACCCCCGTGATGTATAACAGTGCTTGCATTGTTGCGTTTCGTTCGGTCAGTGAGAGCGCCGGATGACCACCTCTCCTTCCCTCTACCCCGTCTCTTCTTACAACCGAACCCAGAACACAGGCTGGCAACGCACTTGCGACTCCTCTGGTGTTGCTAGTGTCTATGGACGGCGGTGATCGTGTAACATCTGATGACCCACCTATTCGTTTACCGTTTTAAAATACGATTGATACCAATCTTTACATTAACTTTCAATCCTGTTTAGTAACAATAATTTATTACAAATGTTATGCCCTAGATTTCATTTTATTATGGCATGGAAATATATCTACTATGATTAGTAACTGTGTCGTGTAACACACCATTATTGTTTACCGGTTCATTTTCACCGTTTTTCACACGAGACCTAAATATGATGTGATTACATGAATCACGTTGTTTACCGTTTATCGATCTACTTTACTTTGAAGCCTCGGTAACATATAAACACATTATGTATACAATGAATAAGTACATACAGTTTTACATGGCCATAAAACTGTAACTTTATTTACGTAAAATACCTTGTTAGATTATAAATATCTTGTCTTATTATACGAATTGTTTAGTAAAAATATTTCTAACTAGTAGCCGTCCGTGCGACATCGTCTGCATTTGTATCTTTCTGTAGATACTGTCTTTTTTCCTAGTACAAAAGTAGCCTAAGTAACTGCTTATAACATCAGTTATCTGCCAGTGAAAATCTCGACAAAATTGGTTCTATCGTTATTCACAGACACTGAACAAACAGACAGCCAAAATTAAAAAAAACTGGTTCATATCCATCTCGTAAAAAGCTATTATTTATAAACAGACACTTAAATTTAATTTGTTTGTAGTATAGAACATTATTTTATGCAGGAAAGTTGTTATACCTTTTATTATATTATTATTTTTATCATATAACGGATTTAATCAACTATTGAAGTCCTATTAAATCTGTAAAAAATTAATAAACATCTCTACGTATTTATAGGCTGGTTTAAAAAAAATATAATTTACTCTTATGACACCACATATTAAAAAAAACATAATTAGCCCACCTCCCTTCCTTTCCCCCAAACACAGGCCGGCAACGGACTTTCGACTCCCCTGGTGTTGTTAGTGTCTATGGACGGTGGTGATCACTTAACATCAGGTGAATCACCTGTTCGTTTGCCTGCTATGACATAAAAAATAATAATAATTTTGACAGCCCATTCATCTTCAGTTCACAGTCCTCGTCAATCGTTTTGATGTCCTGAATATATAGCGATAAGTTAGGGCTTGCGCGTAGTATTCATGAGGAAGGTTTAGGTATATCATTTGTCAAGGTTTTTTTAGGCCGGGCTCGCTAGTAGGAATATATAATTGGCATTTGTTTATTCTTAAGTAGTCTCCATATAGCATGTAATACTGCCAAAGGGTGAAAATGTAGGTAACTTTTGCGAAAAGAATATTCTAAAAAGGCGTTGTGTCAAATTTTGACGACGATTTCTATAAGCGATTACAAATTCTAATTAATATTATAAATGCGAAAGTGAGTTTGTTTGTTAACTTTCCAAGCTTTAACTACTAAAGTAACCATCATGAAAATCTACATATAATTTGTCAGGAGTAAGAAAAGGCATAAGTTATCTTTCATTTAGTAAAAATGTACTTTTTCCGAGGTGCAAATCAAATCTACATTTACGTGAGCGAAACCACGAGTAAAAGCTAGTGCTTAATATTCCTGATTGTCGACAAAAAATGGAAAAATTGCAAACATTTCCATAAAAAAGCAGGTGTATTTCTGAAACGGTTATCGCGTCTCTGGAATATACTGCAATAAAAATTTTACGCGAATAAAACTGTATACTTCATACTTCAATCTGTATATATTATCAGTTTTATTCACGCATTACATAAATCTGTGTAACATAATAAATTTGAATTTTGAAATACTTTCATAATCCTTTGGCGATTACTACATTGGCACTCACGATTTCAGTTGAATTTTCGAAACATACTAAACTCCGAAATTGTCCATTTTTTATTCCTTCATCTAAAGATTAAAGAACGCTCTAACGTCGAGCCTTGTGGTCTTTCACCAGGTCGTTTTTTAAACATTATAGTTTTCAGCGATTGACCAAAATCTCACATGGGCTTAAATGATGACGTGGTCTAAGATAATAAACACGCTAAACGTAGAAGGTGACTGATACCCTAGTGCAGCTGCCGGAACACACTTATAAGTGTTTGGCGATAGAATATCAACTCAAGGGTGACTTACTCTTATCTTTTTAAGGTGCTAGAGCCCCGCTGAAATTACTACTGGTTTCAGCATGAATGGGTTGGCTCAACCGGGGTAGTACCACCCTCTCATAGAAAACCGACGTGAAGCAACAGTGCTTGCATTGTTGCGTTTCGTCCGGTCAGTCAGAGCGCCAGAGGCCCACCTCCCCTCCCTTCTTCTGTCCCCCCTCCCTTCCTTTCCCAGAAATACAGGCCGGCAACGCACTTTCGACTCCCCTGGTGTTGTTAGTGCCTATGGACGGTAGTGATCACTTAAGATCAGGTGACCCACCTGTTCGTTTGCCTGCTATGATGTAAAAAAAAATGCTATGGTTTCATCACGGCCTTTTCCTTTACCGTAACTTCCGGCTCTTTCGCAAGGACTCGAACCTACGTCGATCGACACGGTGTCCAAACACGCTATCAACAAACCATTTTCGTTTCAAAACCATCTTGTTTGAAAAAAGCTTTTAAAAGTGTCTCAGTAAACGAAGAATTACTAGGAAAACAATAAATAGATATTACTATGTTTTTTGTAGTGAAAATATTTAGCCTTATTTTGGTTTTGGGTGTTTTTACATTTACCTAGATGCGATTTAATTGAATAATGTCTTCTGATTTATGTATGTAAGTATGTGAGCTATCATCGCTTCAACTTGTAGCAGGTTTTCCTTACCTGTGGTTTGAACTACCTGGACGTGACTCCAGAATAATGGAAACTCATCGACCGTCCGTTTTAAAAATAATGTGCTCTATCCATTGCTATCTAAGTCTAACGATACTAATTACTATGTCAATTACTTAGATACTAAAGATCTTGTTTCTGGTTTGATCACGCGAACTAACTCCGAGCATATACCGGCAGCTAACTTTGATAGGTCTATGAAAGGTTCATAGAAACGATATAAAAATATTTTTACCGCTCTTACTAACATCGCGTGACCTCACTGTAATATTGTTTTTCGGTGACGTTCGCCAAACGTAACACACAAATAAACGAATCTTATCGCTTCACGTGGTGAATTCATGCACAAGTTTATTGAATCCGCAAAACATAACAAGCTCGCGTTTTATTTCGTTCTAGGGTGCAGATAAACATGACAAACACTAGTGTTATTATTTGGCATATCTTATCTTTTAATATAAAATATTCTGTAGGTATAATTGTTATTGTTAATGGAAGAGGGTTATATTAGTTGTATATCACTATATACATGCATATACCTTTCAGTAAAGAGTAAATGGAGTTCGTAATTTAAATTTCATATGCTTCTGAAGTTCTATAATATCTTTGTGTTCTACCTATCTTTGACTTTATATAATAAAATATTTATCGTTTCTGCTTATGGGAAGACGTAATGATTTGTAGGCTAAATCTTTACCCGAGGTAAATACTTTAAATCAGTGTTTTTGAAACTTTTTCTTGACACGGCCGCTTTGGTATGAAAAATATTTCGCGACCCCCTTGCCCGTTGTTTTTCTTTCTAGTATTTTATTTTGTGACAAATATTCAATTTAACATATTTATTCATTTTCATAATTAGGGTTCGGATAAATACATAAGAGTTCTCCTAAGTTTTTGTTTATTTAATACAAATGATTATGTCCTTTAGTTAACATTTTTCTTAATAAATCTTTTAAAACTTTATTGTTTTTTTTTACTGCAGTAGCTTTCCCAACCTTTTGCAACCTGCTATAGAAGCTTCGTGACCCCCCTAAAGAGGCTTCGCGACCCCCTTTGGAGTCGCGACCCACACTTTGAAAAACACTGCTTTAAATAATCCATTAATTGTTGCGAATCCCTCTTTGATTATGATATTATATCAAAATTACATTCATATTGGTTCAATAGTTTTCAAGTAACACGCTTTTGAACAAAAAAAAACAAAAATTATATATACAGATATAATAATGACTCTAATAATATATATAGTATAATAATATATTAGATACTAGCGGACCTGGCGGACGTTGTCCTGCCTTGATAATAAAATAAATCCCAAAAGTCAACCGCAGCGCCACCTACCGGGTCCAATTGTGAATCTAAACCATTCTCGGATCCACTCGAACACGCACAAAAAATTTCATCAAAATCGGTCCAGTCGTTTAGGAGGAGTTCAGTCACATACACACGCACACAAGAAATATATATATTAAGATAATAATAACTAAATATAAACAGATAACTCAAGTTATCACGTTTTAAAATCAATAAGGGTTTTTGTTGTATTTGATAGTTTGAGAAATTACGCAGTTGATAAACTAAGTAAACATGTTATAGTAGCTAATTTGTTTTAGTAATAAAAACAAAAATATACTAGCTGCTCGGCTGGATTTCGCACGAGTTTACTCAAATCAAATTAAACGTAAGAATTCTTTATTCTCTGAGAAGGCACTTATGAACTTCAAAACTACCACCGGTTCGGAAAACAAGCCAGTCATCGAGAAGAACCGGCAAGAAACTCGATCTGGTTTATCTTTTCATTACACATAACATAACACAACAGATACAATACATAAAACAATAACATATACAGTTACATTCGTGTTTGGTGGATGCACAGAGAGAGGTGTCATTTCCACAAATACTAATTACAATACAAAGGATTAAATGAGATCAAAACTTCCCCATAAAATAAAATTGCTTGCTTGCAGTACAATAAAATGCCAACTGGAAAACTGAACGTCAGTCTGTCAATATTTTTGAAGCTCTCCCTAAGAAGTCTTCTGTCTTATAAACTCACTCACTTTTTGTATGAAAATTTTTTAACCCATTTTTTTTTGTCGTAGGATTTTTTCAAACACGTACAAACGTTTCGTACAAACTTTGTCCTGTCAATTACAAACAGAAATAGGTGCAGTCGTTCTAAAATAATACGTTTACACACATCTGGCAGTTAATTTTTATTTACAAGCGCTCGTCCATTGGACCACAGAGAAAGAAAAATACATTTTCCTATTTAAGTTGATAACATTAAAACTCGTTAATAACTACAAAACAAGAAAAGAATGAGGAAAATCGCCTGGCAGAGGAGCGAGATGTCCCTAACCGTTTCCTCACTGCCTGTTTATATATAGACTAGCTGTGCCCGCGACTCCATCTGCGTGGAACCTAATGTAAAAAAAAAACAGTGACTAATAAAATCTTCTGAATATATTAAGTCCATTTACTTATCTACATTTCTCCATACTTAAGTCGCGAGGTCATTAAAATTACAATAACTTTTGATAGAGTGGACCGATTTTAATGAAACAAAGACTAAATTATTCTCGAGGATATGCTTTATAGTTTTATGAACCCAGTACTATAGCAGTGATGCGTGTTTATAAAAACAGACAGACAGACGGATATTTCTAAAAATGATTCAAATGTATTCCATTACCTATTCCTAAACAGACACCTGCGACAATTTTATCACAAATATCGAAAAAGTACAGGCATGTAACTTTACATTATTATTATCTTATATATTAATACGTTAAGCCAAAACTTTGTACACCTTTTTAAGCGAATTGCGCGAACGGATGAACTTGAAATTTAGCATAGTTAAAGTTTATATGGAGGAGAAGTGCAGAAAGCAATTTTTTTATATAAAATGCATTACAAGCATATATTAAATTAATTAAAATATATATTACTCACACTACTGCTTGAATTTTACACAACATATACACACATGTAAATGAAAAGCCGTTTGAACATCCTTCATCCTTCTTACGTTCCAATTACCTTTTAAATATTTTTAACATGACTGACGTTGCATACCTTACAATATGCCCTTCGAAATCAACTGGTCAAATTGTAGGTTAATTTTAAAATAATATAATATGTAAATTCATAATATACATTAATATTAATTGATAAATAATTTATCTTTAGTAAAGTAATGGAACAACTGAAATAATTATTATTCTCTTTTTTATTGAATGTCAAAATTTGAATGATGATTCAATAAAAAAATGAGCAAAAAAATACTATGTAAAATGAAAATAAGAAAATTTGTTTGGTCATGAAAGTAATCCATAACTTAGATATCCGCGGTTACAATGATACATTTCAACTTGATGTAGCAATTATATTTAGTGCAGTTGATGATGAATTATGAACAAAAATGAATTCATTTTCAAAAGTTAATGGTAGTATTAAAAACATCTTTATTTTGGATTCATCATTTGATTCTATTTTGTATTCATTACTTTTCCAAATGATGATACTGGGCATATCACTATTCCTCATAATGTACATACTATAATTAATTCAATATCACCCAAAAATACCACGCACCTATGGTGTCGTGTAAAATTAATTGAAAATTGTGTCATGAGTTGCGATAAATTTCTTTATTTTCGTAAAGTTATGTTTACTTAGAATTTGAGAGCCTTACCACCTTATATAACCTCCTGCTTTTTTGTTTCAAATTTATAATTAATTTCAATTTTCATTTAGATGTGGATTTTTTAAATATTCATATAATTAAAAAAAAAAAGTGGCAAATAACTGAGTAGGCACGATGAAAGTCTTTGATTATAGAGGTAATAATAGAACCCTAATAAAGTTCAAACTTTAAAAATTCAATGAACTATGGTCGAATGTCGACCACTGGGCGCCCACTAGTATGTATAGATAGATTTAGAATACCTAGTACCAGAATTGTAACTGACAACTGAGTGCAAGTACTGGAACGCACCGCTAGGCGCTTGGCGATAATTTTTCAACTTGGAGGTGGTGATTAAACAGTCGAGTATTAGAATATATCATATATGTAAGCATACATAGAGTAGGGAGAAAATTGTTTTACATATATACACTAGCGGGCCCGGAGGTCGTTGTCCCGCCCTGACAATAAAAAAAAAAACCTTGACAAATTATATACTTAAATCTTAATAATAATAACAGACAGACGTGGCAGAGGACTTTGTTTTATAATATGTAGTGATTCTATAATCATTTCCTGAGGGTGAGTTTTATTGACGTAATAGGGCAAAAATTTTGTCCTAAAAAAGGCTTTATTGCTGTACCAGTTCGTCGGTATATGTGGAGTTTTTTGATGACAGTTTCGTTTTTTTAGAGGGCTCCCATCTTTCCCATCAAAGCCTATGTCGCGGATGAAGTCACAAGCATTGATTGACATAAAGTATACCTAGACTCAGAACAATAATTTGTGAATCGAACGAACAATTGTCAGGTGTGGGTTTCGAACCCACAATACTCGGCGGTGGTAGTAAACTAGTAATATTACGTTTCAGCCTTAGAAACTTCATGCCAATGATACTGTGGTGTTTCCTTATAAAACTGTAGGCCAATAAGGGTAACCACTTATCATACTTTCCTTAAACGACAACATTACTATACTGAGTCTGATTTTAATGAATTAATCAGAAGCTATAAAATCAGATGATAGATAAAACTTAGCATTTTAACCGTATTTCATTTATCAATACTTCGTAGCTTATGTTCGCATCTTCGTCTGTGCTATTATTCATGAAACTTATCCCTTGAGAACAGTAGTTTTTATATGATAGATACTCTATGTTTCCATGTATCCCTGTCAACGTATATGCAATATTTGACGATAATTGCTTGAGTGTTTAAGACCTGAAAGCGCAAGAAACAAACAAATGCACATTCACATTTATAATATTAGTAAGGATAAGGATATAAAGTAGCCAGTACACTTGTAATACACCTTATGTTATGCAGTTTCAGTAGCCTAAATGAAGCCAGCCAGTAAATATGTAGCATAGCTTAGGTTAGCTCAGTTAGTTTCGTGTTTTTGCGTAAGCTAGGTAATAGTTCAAGCCGAGATATGCCGTGCACTCTTGAGCTAGTTGTCAAAATAAAACCGGCTGAGTGCCTTAAACGCTCGCTTTAGTAGTCCGGTGAAGCTGTTAAGGCCCTGCTAGGCAATCAACGTAGTGAAATCGAAAAAAAAATAAGTTGCTATAATTAAACGCATTCCTAATATTTTACGTTATTTTTCAAGATCTTAATTTTTTTAAGATCATATAAGAACTAAAAACCGTATGGACGGTAAAATTTGAATTTTGTTCTCAGTGTATCTGGATATCTTAAAAAAATTAAACATGTTGAAAGATTAAAATTGGATTTAGGTCACTTTGAAACGTAACGACACAGTTATTGACAACTGTTGTCAACTGCAAGACAAGACTACAGCAACGTAAAGTTTAAAGAGTTCATGATTTGCAGTAGAAATAGAAATATCAATGATATTATAACTAAAAAGTTGTTGATACGTTACCTACATGACATTGCGACAAAACAAATGGCACGATAACGCACACATACGCAAAGTAATACTGTAACGCCACACTATCTTAGATAAAATGTGGAAGTAAGATGGCATATTCTTAATATCATCGGTGGTGAAAAAAAATGTTGCTGAGATACGGGTGGATTGACGTGGCAGCCGTCTAAAATAAGCTGACTTGCCAAGTTTTACCAAGGCGCTGTCGAAGCGCATATGACGTATCTAGAACTTTATAGTTATGGTAGTGATAATGGTGATCCCGTAGTCTAACCTTGCACAACTTTTACCATTCTTTACTAATTACCAGTTGAATAAAACGATTTAAAATAGAATCTCTGGACAAGTCATTGTATCGTTTGTTATTCAATAATTTAAAATAAACTATTTATTTACCGAGAA